>VOPJ01014449.1:0-13282 GCA_014673585.1 Semibalanus balanoides | reverse complement strand
GACACTTCAGAGGTGCTCGGGATGTCTGAAATTCTCACAGATTTGAATCAGGCAATAAGCAGTGCTTTGAGTAACAATATAATATATAATCATTCAAACGTCCCTTACAGAAGTCAAGTCTTAAATGTTGAGGCTTACGGTTGTTTTCTGGCTAATTTCCATGTGCTGAGTTCGAAAAAGCAGAAATATTCATTTTAAGGGATAATTCATCGGCGGTTATTTGCTTTTGAAGTTTGACGCAAAATACCTCCAGATGTTGAAGTCTCCATTAGCTATGTTCATATGTTCCATTAGCCAGAAAACATCCGACAACCTTGACATATAAGAAATGGCCTCTGCAAGGGGCGGTCTAATGTCGCATACATACCCTACAAACGACATAGGTTGTTCCTTTGGTGCTGTTCGACAAGCAGAGGCTACACTTGGTCAGGTCCTCAAACATGGTTTGCCATTGGCGAACACTCTCCTGTGTAGATTCACAAATGTATGATATTAGCTTGCCACTGAGCAGCTCCTGAAACAGAGCCCACAACTGAGGGTAAAACATGACAATCCACAGTCGTGACGTCACCAGTGGGCTCGAATATACGCGCCGACTGGACATGAGCATACAACTGGAAGTAAGATATGACAATCCGCAGTCTAGACGTCACCAGTTGGCTCCAACTCTGAGCTACAGTGGCGGAGCTACATGTGGCTCATAATGGTTAATCAGAGCAGAATAAAGTAGCAAGCTAAAAACTCCATGGAGCGTCGAAGCAGGGATGTGGCGGTATGTGGGGTATTGGGGTCTATGGGGTATGTGGAGGCTAGATGTAGGGATGCGAAGTAAGTGGGATATGTGGGGATAGTTAAGGTATATGTGGTTATTAGGGTATTGCGGAGGTAGGTGCCTTCTAATAATAACTCTGTGGGGTAAGTGGGGTTATGGGTTTCAGTGGCGTGATGGGTAGTGGTAGTGGCTCGTTAGTGGGGATTTAGTGACGTTATGGGTGGGTTAGTGAGGTGTTTGTGTTGGGAGTTAGTGGTAGGGTTAAGTTGAGTAAGTGGGAGTGGGGTAACTGGGGTGAACTGGGGCAAGTTGGGGTAAGTTGGGGTAAGTTGGGGTAAGTGGGGGTAAGTGGGGGTAAGTGGGGGTATGTGGGGGTATGTGGGGGTATGTGGGGGATCTATGGGGGACGCGTCCCAAGACGTTTTCTGAATGTAACACATAAACGTCACACAGAATCGACTTCAAAATGACCCTACATCCCCTTCCCCCAACTTTCGGAAGGTAGCGACACTTTTGAAACTAGATAGTAACAAACTCTTGCTTGACATACCTGATCTATGTTTGGCAACATATCCAGACGCTCACATAGGATGTAATGCTTCGAATCCTTTCCAATTACTTCATGATATTCATCCTGAAAATGAAAAGTGTGTCAATGACATAAGGCAGTTTCGTCGGAGACCTGACCCTGTTGGTCCATATTTCCTATGGATAGCAGCCAGCGGGTATCAATTATTTAACTTAGTTTATGGTGGCACCAGACAGGAAAGGAATGGCATTGATATGACAAATTGGGCTACAGCAGATTGACCAATGACACCTTATCCTCATAGAGTTTGAACAAAATTGATACATACTCTGAGGAGCTGAAATGAGTTGTGCAATACTTCATTCCAAGCAGTGGTTTCAGAGATATTGCCAAATTCATTTTGACATTTTTTTCATTTTTTTAGAGCCATTATCGCTCTGGGATATATAAGTGACTTGTCCAGCAGTGAGAACCTCAGGAGGGTGGTGGAGAAGCTGCCGAGTGAGCTCGCCCGCGAGTGGGGACGCGAAATGTTCCTGTTGCGGCCAGCAAGGCTAACCCTAGAGACGTTCAGTGAGTGGCTTCAAGTCCAGGTGAACATTCTCAGCTTCTCCGCCGTCCAATCTGGGGCGCTAAATCGAAAACGTGTAGCAGCCACGCCGCGGGACGGGACAGTGCGGATGACGTCGCTGGCAATTGGAGCGACGTATGAAGCAGGCGAAGAAAGGTCCCGACCGCCACCACTCTCCATGGTTTGCAGCGACAATCACAAAGTAGCTGACTGCCCAGTGTTCGAGACAAAACCATTGGAAGCGAGAAGGAAGGAAGTTTACGACGAGGGTCTGTGCTTAGCATGCCCGAGGAAGGGTCACTGGAGCAGGAGATGCAAGTCCGCCCGGAAATGTGGCATAAAGGGGTGCATGTTCGCTCACCACCCACTGCTACTCCACCAGGGTTCAGGGCACCCTGAAACAGATCAGGACAAGTCAAATGACGGCTGTTCATCCATCACCCAACTCATCCGCGGCTTAGACGCACGAATCCCAAGCTGAAGAGTCGAAACGTCAACCGTTCGTAGCAGCCTCTAGCAAGAGCGGGACGGACATTCTGCTGCAGGTTGTCGCCGTCCGTGTTCACGGGAGCCACGGATCAAAGAATGTGCTGACGCTTCTGGACACCGGAGCCCAGACGTCCCTGTGCAGTGAGGATGTTCTAAGGGAGCTGGGAGTCACAGCCGCAGCGTTGGATTTCTGGCCGCTTTCTGGTCCCGGTACTTTGCTCTCTTCAATGAGTTACCCCCGTATTTCGGCCTCAAAGCCTCTCTCGGCGTCAAGCCTAATCCGCCGGGTCATGGTGCCGCCGCATTCCCTGAGGTGCAAAACTTGATGCAACAAGCTGAGTTGATATTCTTGACTCTAGAGTATAACCTAGATTTGTATATATGAATACAATAATTCACAAAGTAATTAAGTACGTACCACGCTAAAATATACCCTCTATATCTGAGTCCAAAATATTACTATTCTGTGGTTCAAAATATAACTCATTTGTGAGCACAGTTTGCATCTCAACTGGTGTTTACTTCGGCAGCGTTCGCTGAACCCGAAAGGCTGAGGCTGAAACGGGAGTAACTCACTGAAGAGAGCAAAACACCGGACCAGAAAACGGCCAGAAATCCAACGCTGGTCACAGGGGAGCGTCATCCGCTATGCATACGGAACGTGGAAACCAGCGGCACACACCGACCGTCCGAGAAGGTTCAGCTGACGATCAGAGCCCTTGGTGCAGACGCGAAAGGGGGGTATATCAACATTCCCTGAAGTGTGGTCGGTTCCATCTCTGAACGTGACTGCCACCACGGTAACGAAGGGTCAGATCCATGGATGCGAACATCTTCGTGACCTGGACTTCCCGCAGTATGGCGGTGGTCAAGTGAAGCTGTTGTTGGAGGGGGGGGGGTGAACGTCCTTGAGGCGGTGTTGCAGAAGAAAGCGTGTGTGGGACGCCCGAACCAACAGGCTGCGGTGGAGACCCATCTGGGCTGGACTCTGACAGGTTCAGTGTCGGCTGTCGTGCCCAGCAGCATGCGTCAAGTCACGCTCCCAAGACGGCAACTACCAGAGGAAGAGGACGACCTGTCGGCGGCTGTCAACGAGTGGTCGTCACCGAAGCGTTTGGGACCAAATACTGCGAACCGGCCCCTTCGAAGGTAACACGAGAAAGGTGAAAGGGCGCTATAAGACAGGCCTGTTGTGGAAAGAAAACAGTCCAACTTTCCCAAGCAACAAACCACAGGCCATGCAGCGGCTGCAGGCCACCGAACAGAAACTGGAGAAACAGCTGGGCCCTCTGCAAGATCCTGAACATCGAGTCTACCTGGCTGCAGGGCAGACCCGAGAAGTGGTCAGAGGACCTGAACTACCAGGAAGCTGTCGCGTTTATGACGACTGTGAAGGTCACCAACGACATGGCGGAGAAAGGAGTCAAGCTCATCACCGATTACCTGCAGATCCTCACCAAGGACGAGAATTATATTTCATGGATACATTTACTGTATTCTTACTGTTGAAGGGCCCAAGTCCCCTCCGATCGTCTAGGGCCCTCCAACCTTTTCAACGCCCTTTCAACCTGTTCAGGGACTCCTCGAGGCTGCGTTGGGCCTTCCGGTCAGGCTAGGGTCCAGTTCCTTCCCTTTCGGCCCCTCTGACCTTCCAAGAAGCCCCTCTGGTGTGTCACAGGGCCCATTCGGCTTACTTAGACTTCCAACCTGGCCAAGGACTGCACTGGCTGCTTCTTTGTTACCCTGCCGACATACTCAGGGACCCCTCCGACCTCCCGAGGGGCCCTCCAGGCTAGTTAGAGACTCATCCAGGCCCCAGCATGTTTCAAGAGCCCTTCAAACCGGTCCAGGGCCCTTTGAGTCTGACCAGGGGCCCTCTGACTTGCTCAGGAGCCCCTCCAATCTCGATATGGCAAAGACCAGGGTCCCCTCCGACCTGCACAGGGACCCCTGAACTTCTCAGGAGCCCTATAGTCTGGACCAGGGGCCATCCAGCCTTCTAAAGGACCCTTCTGATATGGCAAGGTCTATGCTGGCTGCTTTGTCTCACTGTATTTTCCTATTAATTTGAGGGGGCTTCAGCTCCCCCCTAACTTGGCTTCAGCCCTTCAAACTTTGACAAGGAAGTGGATCAAATCCAGGGAGAAATATGCATTTTTGTAGATTTTGATGGTGCTTTAAGTAATTTTTCACAACTCAGCAACAAACTAGTCTGTCTGACAAATTAGTCTGTATCACAGAGATTTGCGTTCGGCAACACGACGAATGAGCGAATGCGCTAATTCGCCCAACGAATTCACACTGTGGAGCGATAATTTTCAAACCAGTCGTCGGGCGGGCGAATCTGTTTTGGCAGTGTTTTTCAAACATTAGAAATAGATATGACTTGCCTTGTCTCTAATAGTGATTATTCATATTCATGAGTATGAATATGAATATGAAGAATATATGTTCTCTCAGTTTCCGACCAATAAGAGCGATTTACTAGTTTTGATGGGTTGGTGTGGATCTTTGGCCAGTCTGGTGCAGACTTGTGCGGATTTTCGGTGGCTATGCCCCTGTATGTAACACACGCACACAATATAGTCCAAATCAGTGAAGTGTAGGCGTCATTTGGTATAATGCATTATTGCCAAATTTGAAATTGGCATAACATGCCCAAAACTTTGTCAACATTTGAAACATCAGGTTGAAAAACAAAAATAATCAATTAAGCAGCAACACAAGCAAGAACTAGAATCACGATCAAGGGAATATCATGTCCAGACCTCTTTATGCGGCCTTGGTCCAGACATGCAATCACCGTTACACCAGCATAAGTATATATTTTGTCTTACCGTCGTAAGCATGTTGATAATCTATTGTGTTGAATGCAGAACAATTGACATAAATTAGCGAAAACCACGGGGTATTTGTGAGGACAGAGACCAACAACCAAACCATAATATCAACATGGATGAGAAATACTTATTTATATTTCTCATCTATAATATCAGGTTCATATCAGGGCAGGTTGTTCTGTATATGACCTTGAGGGCGAGCACTAAAAGCTGGATAGTTCGCAGCAGTTGGCCGCCAGGGACCGCTAGTGTCCTAACATTTGACGTATGCCGACGTAATCCAGTTAACCTCGATTGATTTTGTTTTCGATAACATTTTTACTTTGCCTTTCATCATACATCTCGCACACTAAGTTGGCGACCATCAGTCAACATGGCTCACTGGCGGTCCTGGCGGCAACTGCTGCAGACTTATCCAGCTATTAGTGCTCGCATGCGTCCCATGGCTAGTTTTGAAACAGACTGCGCCAATTCCGATAGCAAACAGTTCAAGCATGACCTCATATCTACCTGGACGCCACCCATATACATTATACCCTTCAGAAACGGCACGCGCACGTAGGGCAACCGCAATAACGAACCTATAGATTCATGTGTATTTACGAACGGAAACGCGTCGCCGCGCGCGTGTTTAGGCATCACACGACAAGTAAGGAGAAGGCCGCATCGATGCTATTTGGTCGTGGGCGATTAAACTGGTAAAGCGTGCGCTGCGTACAACATGTCGCAAGAGTATAGGGCACGAAATGAAAAATAGACACACCATTGCATTCCATACAGTAAGCTTCGTTAATAGTCAGCTTATCGTACGCATAGCCCTGGCAATGTCCGTATTATCATTTTCCGATGCCCGTGATCTGAGCCAGCACATTGTCTCAAAAGCATGTCCTCGATACTTGAGACTATAAAGTCAACCTACGCCAAATCTTGGGCCTACCGATTAATATTCACCCCTTCTACCACCTCCGCATGGCGCGCGCGATTTTCTGACCAGTGCAATGGCCTAGGTACCACCAGCTGGGAACGATTCCGCGTCCGCCGCGCCCCGGTGGGGCCCGTCTAGGTACTAATACCCAGCAGCGCAATGAGTTCAAGCAATATGGAAGCGGCCATCTTGAAAATATGATAGTGCGTGCAAACTAATCGAAGCAAATTTTTTGGAGTCGGAAAAAATAGAAAACTGCTTTCGCCGAAACACTGCTTTAGGGCAAGTTTGAGCAAGAGCATACATGATAATTAATTCCCAGCATTCATTTAAGGTACTTTTTATAAATCCTCCCAAGGTGGCACTATCCCTTTAAAAAAGACAGAGGCCGTGAGCCCTAACTAAAGTGAAAAAAAACGTCTGTGCCCTAGCCCAAGAAGCAGGATTCGTCAGAATTATAAGTAGTATTCCAGTGCTTGCGTTTCCTCACACTTTTAGCATAATATTAAAAAGGTATCATACTATGTCTTAGATCTTCCGGCACCTTTTGTACAAGTCACCATTTGCATTGGTACTACTATCATTCTGTTAGCCAGTGCCTTCGATACTCCGTGATTCTTCATCAAGGCTTCATTTCATGACCGCCTACATGTACAAAGGCTATTCAATTCATTAAGGCAAATGCCTCGAGAAATGTACACAAAAAGGAAACATTCCCAGATGATAGGTGTATTGGTGAATAACTCTTCAGCAGAGAGACACATTCATGGGCAAACGGGACATGAGTTTGACGCGAGTGCGAAATGACCAAATCACGCCACGTATCGACATTTAATGACCAGCCAGCAGCCCCGCTGCAAGCAGCCGCAGACTCCGGACGCCACGCTTGAACCAGACACCAGCATAAACCACAGGGCGCGCCGTCCGCTCACCCGGAGAACGGCCGCAAAGCGAGGCATACTGCGCCTCACGTCCGGGCCCCACTACGCCGGCTTACTGCTACAGGGCGCACTGCCGTATCGGCGCCGGGAAAATAGGTGGAGGGAAGGGCGGGCGGCGCCAGCCCCACGCGAAGCTCGGCTCTCTCAGTTGTCGTGTCCGCGCGAGCCGGACCTGGAACGGGAGCGGCTGCGGGAGCGGACCCGCTTCTCAGCGCCGCGCGATCCGGACCGAGACCTGTCGGCAAAACACACAACTGTGAAAATCGGAACATAGGAGGCGACTATCCAACGAAAGCTGAAAGGGAATGTTTCACCTTTCTGAAAGTTGTCCAATGTACGCCGCTTGTGGTGCAAAATATATTAGTAATTGCGCCGAATCAAGATCTGATCATTTTTTCTCACAACAGTGCTCAATTTCATGAAAAACTTAAGTTTTATATTGGCTGATGGACGTCATACAAAGGAAGTTTTGGGAAACAAGGAAAACCTGTCCACTGCAATATGTTAGATCTAGTGGTATGGGCTAATGCATATGTCCAAATGTAAAACAGTCTACTTTCATCAACATTTGATAAGAGACGACATCGCTTAAGCGGTCTATGCAATACACTAGGGGCCTTTATTATGTTTCAGAGTCAAACCAAACTGCAAATTTATTTCGATGACCTCTGGGTTTTAACTCTACAACTACTTAAATTTCATATGCAAATCCAGCAAAATGGCCATCTCAACTCAAATATAATGTTAATGTGAAACATTCCCTTTAACGTGACTCAAGGCACCATTTGTTTGTTTATTGGGGTGTTTGGGCGCGCCGACAACTAAGGTCAATTTGCACCCATAAGACACATTGTCGCAAGATCACAGCCGATGTTCGAATTTGGCAAAATTGTGGCGAAACAGTTGAGCTATAATTAAGTCATATGACATGAAAGCAACCCTCATAAATCAGCAAATTGGGCCCGCGAAGAGCTTGGTGATTGGTTCGTTATTCCCTTCAGCCCGACGTATCCCGGGCGTAGCCTATGCCACTCATTTGGGTATAGTGTACATGAGATGCCGTAACAATTCCTTACCGAGACTTGCTCTTCGATGCAGATCTTGACTTTCTGTCAACATCCCTTTCCTTGGACCTGGACCTGGAAAATATAAATAACCTTAAAAACTGTTTATATGATCGTGTGACAGGACAATAACTCAAAATGACAATGACAACTCAAACAGCAAAACTCAACGGGATAAGCTTGGGCGACGCTCCTATAAATATGCACAGCTCGACGATTTGACGACGTGTGCAACGATTTGAACACGTCTTTCATTTTTGCTTGTCAAAGTTTTTGCGAGTAAAAAGACACCGTACCTGTCCCGGGATCCATTGCGGGCTCTGTCGGCGCTGACTTCGCGCTCCTTCGACTTGGAGCGAGACTTGTCATCGCGTCCGTTGGACCTGGGCTTGGAACCACGGTCCTTGGAGCGAGAACGCGAGTGGCGGTCCTTGGAACGAGACCGGCGGTCCTTGGAGCGAGAACGGCGGTCCTTGGAGCGGGACCGGTCGCGGTCCTTGGATCGGGACCTGGAGCGGGACCGGTCGCGGGACTTGGATCGAGACCTGGAGAGCAAAAACTGAAGTTAGTTGTGCACTCAACCCTCTAACCGCCGCAGCGAGCATCAGAGATAACAGATTGTGTCATCACTCATCCTTTCCATTAACTCTCTGAATCGACAAATCAGCTGCCCAAACCAAAAGGCAGAAACCAAGACATGACAACCTCCGACTTCATTAAGGTAAATACATAAATAATAATCCCAGAAAAATCATGTTTTATATATTGGTTGATGTCGTTCGGGAGCACCACAAGCGCAGCAACATTGACGGAGGGTAGCGATGGGGCTGGGGCGGCGTCTGGCCATCGCTCTCTCCCACGGAAGAAGCTCCCGGTCGTGCCCGACCGACGCCAGGCCCCGCCCGTCTCACCCAGAGATTCTACACTACACAGTTGTGTCCGGACCAGCGACGGGTCATGCCCGTCTCCCCCAGTGGAGTGCTGTGTGGAGACTCTCCAGCGGTCGCTCACACCACGTTCCGCAGTGTGTCCAGCCATCCGGCCACGGTCGGTGGTGTGCCCGTATGCAGGACCTGACGGCCCAGGTGTCGTGTGCCGGCCCGGCCGCTCACCTGCTGCGGGAGCGCGATCGGCTCCTGGTGCGGCGCCGAGAGCGGCTGCGGCTCCGGCTGCCGCTGCGGCGACGAGCGCGGCGCGTGTCGTCGACAACGCGGATGCGGCGTCCGTTCAGCTCCGTGTCGTCCAGCTTCTCAAGCGCGTTCTTCATGTCCGAGTAGCTGGCGAACTCCACCACACTGCCGGACGGACGGGCACACGTCAGGACACAGCCACAGCTGGCCAACTCCGCCACACTGACGGACTGACACACGTCAGGACACAGCCACATCTGGCCAACTCCACCACACTGACGGGCTGACACACGTCAGGACACAGCCACATCTGGCCAACTCCACCACACTGACGGGCTGACTGACACACGTCAGGAAAAACTTCCCTATATTTCAGCACGAAATTATAGCCGATGTGCAATATGCCCATTGCCCATAGACTTCGATGATGACCAGAGGAAACATTTACCCGAGAGATGTCAATTGAGAATTTCCCAGAAAATTCGTTTCCTTAGCCCGATTATTAGATAACATTTCGCAAGCAATAACAGAGGTGATCGCAGGTGATGTTCGAGTTCCTCTCACCCAGGCGCCGTCGTTGCCCGGTGGCCGGTACTCACCCCTCTCCGCGCTTGTCCTTGTGCGCGTCCGCGTAGGTCACCTCGCCAGCTTGGCGCATGTAGTCCTTGAGGTCCTGGCCATGAGAGCAAGGGGTCAGCGGCGGTCGGGACGGGCGCCGCGCGCACAACAATCGGCACGTCAAATACTACTGCAGGCAGGGCTGACGTCAACAGATCGGTAGAGAGAAAGCTCGTCACTAGTCAGACAGGATGACGAGACAGGCCAGCGGCAGAGGAGCATAGACTACAGATTTTAGTAAACCGGACACAAGAGAACCGACCACGAGTGGCCACCGGACGACAAGTGAACAACAGTCTGTATGTGTCACCGGCCCGGGAAGGGGAGGCTGACAGGACACAGGATGGTGAACTCATTGTGTACACAGAGCAGCAGCCTGAACAGCCTGCGGTCAGGGCACAAACAGGATCAGCCAGGTCACAGTAATGCAAGTTCGACGACGGTCAAATGAGAGATTCGCCGACGAATATCGGTAGTGGACATGGATCAGATCGGGCAAAGCCATCGGACGAACTTGTTGACTGTGACTTGGTTGACAGGGACTGACAGCGGGGCAGAGGAGCGAGGGACGGACTGGGTGACTGGGACTGACAGAGGAGCGAGGGACGGACTGGGTGACTGGGACTTTGTTTGTTTATTGGGGCTTTAGGGCGCGTCGACTGCTAAGGTCACTTTGCGCCCAGGGTGACTGGGACTGACGGCGGGGGGGGCGAGGGATAGACTGAGTGAATGAGAGGAGTGGGGGACGGACTGGGGGACTGGGACTGACGGCGGGACAGAGGAGAGAGACAGGTCACTGTGTAACGGCAGGGCAGAAGAGACAGTAGGCCGGCCGAGCGGAGCGCTCCGGCGGGCAGTAGCGATCATACCTGGCGCCCAGCTGTCGAGCTGCCGAACCAGTCATCCGCCCCTCAGACCATTAACAAACGCGCGCCATCGTCTCTCATCCAACACGCGCCCGGCCGGGCCATTCCAGCTCGACCTCTCTGAGACCCACTCGCCGCCGCGTCGGCCGCCCACGCTCGAGCTCGGGGCCTCGCTCTCTCGCAATCCCGGCTTGGGGTCTGCCACGGGCCAAGGCCGCGCCTCAACGGACGCTCTTGAAGAGGATCGGTCAGCAATTAGAGCACACTTCAGCACCATACACTGTGGGGGAGCCAACGGCAAAGGCATCCCCGACTCTAAAAGGGAATGTTTCACCTTTCTGAAAATTGCCAAATATACGCCCAATGTAGTACAAAATATGAGGCTGCTGAAAACGATGGTGATATTTGTTTATCGGAAAGTCACTAAACTTTCTTAACATTTTTTTTTTATATAATTTGGAACAATGGTGTCATTATTGAGCTATATAAAGCTAGAGAATAGGCGCAATCTTTTTAGATAACTCTGGCAACTTTAATTCAAGCAAGTCTTTTGTTATCGTACTCGCAGCAGGTAATCTCCAGCCAAAGGTTCAATAAATGCAAGTCGACGGGACCCATTCAGCGACGGGACCCATTTCGCAATATAAAAATTAAATTGCTTTAAAGCAGTTTACTTTTGGGAATAATTGTTTGGGTAATTTAAACTTTTCATTAACGGCCAAAAACAATGGCAAAGGTGAAACATTCCCTTTAGGCAATGCAGTTTGACAAATATTAGAGAACTGATTTGCTGATTTGGACTTTGGACTATGTACGGCGCAGTTGCAATATGCTAGTGTCAAGAATATTCGTAACGCCAGCCATAACGGCCGGCAAACAGTGCAGAATGACCTTTACGTTAGCCGGAGCGCCTGCTATAAGAGTCGTCAGTGTGCGGCAGCGGCGGCGGCGTGTTGGCCGGCGGTGAGGCTGCGTCTGCTGCAGCTGTTAGGAAGAGTGCAGTGGGCGGGGCGACACCCTCCGCCGCGGACGTCAGAGCGCCGGGCGCGGCGGCGTCTCAGCCGCGCCGGGACCACCAGACCAGACCAGACCAGACCAGACCAGAGCTCGGCCGTCGCGCCACATCACACACCTGTCCGAGCAGGAATACTGTGAGCGCGCGCGCACCGAGCGTCTCTCTCCGACAGCGGCGCCACCGGCCGGAGCAGGGCGTCGCTCCACAGCGGGGAGGGGTGGGGTTCACTGCTCACCTGCCAGCTGACGCGGGAGCTGAGGTTCTCGATCAGCACCCGGTACTCGGTGCGCGTCGGCGGCCCGAACCTGCGGCAGAGAAGCAGCAAAGAGTCAGTGCTGCAGGGCACACCAGTGCGGCTAATTCAGAGAGTTAGGGGAAATGATGACACAATTATGTAATGTTGCCAGATGAGATATCATGAAATGTGGGATGTGCAGTTAAAACAAATTAAAATTGTGGCCTCATCGTCATGTTTTTAGACCCGGACACCTCCTTCATCACATCGTTTTTGATCAAGCAAACAATTTTGTCATCCCTCCATTCCCCAAAAAATATAAATTTGGCCACCATAGGAGACACAGCCCGAACCTAGGGCGCACCAGCGGTACCGGGCGACAGGCGTCAGCTAACATGGGGATTTAAACATACACACCGTCATATTCTGCCGGGAAAAAGTGACACCGGATTTTTACGACGTGGGCTAAATCAACACATACAGGCATACTATTCACAGAGCATGGACTTAAAAAGGTAACATAAATTACTGGGGAACATAATTGATGATTTTGAGGGTAACGGCGCGTCGACTTGACGGAGGAACATGACAAAGAACATATTAAATGGGCATTCTTACCTGATTATTATATTTGAGTTGAAATAGCCAAGTAAGTGGCACTGATATTAAATTAGCAAAGATAGCTTTTCACATGAGCGGTTATCTGGTCTTGAGAAATTCAAGTTAGTTTGATCAATTTGGGCCTAAGTAAGGCCAACCGTTATTTGGAAGCTAGGTTCCGATTAAGTAATCTCTCGTCATCGCCTGTGCATCTGTTAGGCAGTTGCGGCGCCCTAAAACGCCAATAAACATCATACTTAGCAACAGCAAACCAAGATATTTAATAACATTGGTCATATTTTTCAATGATCGCGAAGATGGATGGATATGTGATGTGTCGTGCAGTGCCGACATTTGACTAGATCGGAGCTCTGCCCACAGTTGTGAATGTAAGTGGTCTTGATTTTTCGGATTGCAATGGAAGAATAAATTAAGAACAAGTATGCATATAGAATGCACTGCGAGTGTGTGTGATTGGCTTTTTTGGAGGGTGCTTTGGCACATTGAGGCTATCAAGCGCCCTTACCGTATACGCTAGTTCAGCAAATTCAAATAACTGAATTGTGTGCGGCGTAACACATATTTTAGCTAGTGTCCAGGCGAGTGCGTCATGTGCTATTGCATTAACCCGCGCACTGCAGGGGGTTCGCGCCGAACACGAGCTGCAGGGGGAGGGTTGATTCCCCC
>VOPJ01014448.1:120740-180492 GCA_014673585.1 Semibalanus balanoides | reverse complement strand
ACTAAAACATTTTAAAACATTTGAAAATGTTTTAAAACATTTCGCAAAAAATAGTCCATCGTTAAAACGGCTATTGAATAACAAACACAAGTAGTGACATAAGAACCACTGTGACCCTTTTTTTACTTGACATGTGGATGGCGACTCATACAAGCTGGGTGTGACGCACGGACGTTTAGAGGGCCGCTACTCCCGAAATCAGGTCGACCCTTGCAATGTCAAGCACATCACAGTCGAGGGGAAAGTCCCTGATGAGGAGATATCCACTGAGGGAGGCCGCCAAGGGGCTCAGTCGGTGGCAAATGCAGGTTTTTTAAGTGCACTGTTCTAAAGCCTGCACAAACGCGCGCAACCACCGGGGATGCAAGGTGTGTAAAGAAACCAGGCATCTCCTGCTCAAGCAAATGCCATCACAGCCTGAGCTGCAAAAATAAATAGCATTTGATCAATTTGTACTATTTCAATAAGGAATGTTTGTACGTACCAAGCATTCAGAGATATTTCCTATTTTGAAATTTCAGTACGTTTGCAACGTACTAGTATTGATGCATTACGTACTGGACAGCCCAGTATGTATGCAACTGTACTGACTGGTACAGTACAGATGCATCCGTCCTAGGACCGTTTACAACTGTACTAGTACGTATGCATCTACACTGACCCACCAGGACGTTTGCATCAACACTAGTTTGTTTGCATCTACACTGATTTCTTATACGTACTGTAACATGTATATCTCAGGAACGGCTTAGCCGATTGTGTTCAAATTCGGTGTGTGGTTAGGAACCTCTCAGCCGACGCGTTCTCAAAAGTCAGGGACGCCTCTGCACGTGCGCATTTTTTTGTATCTCAGTAATTACTTACCCGACCGAAATTAAATTCACATACTTTTCCTTGCTCGTTCATCGCCAACTACGGCGCCTTACTGGTTAAAATAAAGTAATTCCGGCGTCTGAACAGAAACCGGCCGCACTCGCGTACAATATTCAAACATGAGGTCGTGTGGCTCGCAGCCCGCCAGCATATACCCTCTGCTCTCCTCGCCCTCACGATCACTTGTATTGCTGGACTTAATGTTACTCTCCGAGTGAGAGCTGCATATTGATCTCCAGGATATTCTGCCTACGAGGAACATATTATATATGATCTATCAGTTATAGAGAGAGCGGCGAGCCCGTCTAGAGCTTGTACTGAGAGTACATCCAGCTACCAGCAATCCGAATAAAGTCTTCATGTGCACTGACACTATATGGGAGAGATGATTTTGCCCCACTCGTCAGAGATTTGAGTGATAGCGCATACGCGCTAGGAGGTGGTGATCTGTGAATGCTCAAAACGCTGTAAAATTCTATATAGGTGCATGGGAGGTCGCCTCATACATATGGAGCTACGTGTGACCTTGCAGAATCTTCACCTCTCACCAGAAATATAACTCTGCGCGATAATAAAGCTCATGATGGGGTGATCGTGCTCCGAGACCCTCGTACTGGACCCGCGAGCGCAAAGTGCACACTATAGTATACTCGCACACGAATAGATCTCACCGATGAATAATGCCTCACCCACACAGTAGCTTCCCAAACGGTGGGTCAATACCCCATTTGGGGTAACGGAGCCATTATGCAGGGGTAACGAAGGCCTGTGAAGTTTTACCATAAATGTTTCTCTATAAGACAGCTTTGATGCAGCCCTCGGCTAACAATACAACTTTTCGGTGCGTCTTGTCGGCAGCGAAGCCCAGAATTGAGAAATTGGGGAAGAAAAGTGAAAAAATACATGTGCGTTCAGTCTTTGGTTGTATTGCGAGTTGCGACACTCCCATGCAAGTGTGTAAACAGGTGCAACCAACACATTGGGAAATAGTGACACTTTTTTGATATATCGGTATAAATTTGCAAGGGTGGGGTAATGGCCTCCTCCGACTGCTAAAAAGAGGTAATTGTGTCGGGAGGGCTGGGAACCACTGACCTAAACCAATGACCGCAACGACACACGAAATTGTCACCATTCGCTGTATGCTATTTGCCAGCACAGATTTGACACATCTACCAACTTCCTCGTCATATCACGTCTGTTGAAAAAAGCGATTCCTTAGTAGAAGCTTTCTTCATAAACCATCCTGTTTTGAACATCAGTCTTCAGAAGAATGAAAAAATCGGCGTGTCGTCCCCATGGGAGATTTTGCAGCCCATGTGACGTCGCGGTACTCAAAAGACCTCTGCCTCCTGAACGGCTCCTGCCGCACCTCTGCGTCCTGCACGTGCATATCAAGGTGGCCAGCACGCTCAACTCGTTAGTGCCACCCGGCCGGCCACGCACTTGAAGTGAGCCGCGTGTGACCTGCACAGGAAGCACCTGCGGCGATACGATCGGTCGGAGGCGCGACGCACCCCGCGCCCTGCAGCGTGCAGAGAGTCAGCGGCGCGGCCGGCCGGACGGCTCGTTAGGCACATCCGGTCAGCCACGCACAGTCTCCGAGAGTGCGACACGCTGGTGACACCTGGCGTGTCACCAGCGCGGCGTGGACGCGCTGAGGACACGCTGAGGACACGCTGAAGACACGCTGAGGACACGCTGAAGGACACGTCCGTCAGCACACCGCCGAGGCGTGTAGATCATCAACATCGGCATCAGACATGTGCCAAGGCCCAAAAATAGGATCCAAGATCCACAAGATCCCACAACAAACTGATTTTCCAGGATCCCACGATTTTCTTCTCTTTAAGGATCTATATTTTTGCGGGATCCATAGGATCCCGAAAAAAATACAGGATGCAAGATCCACAGGATCCCACAACAAAATTATCCTGCAGGATTCAGGATCCAACAATATCCCAGATATTGGATCCACGAGATCCTGGATCCCTGATATTTTTTCATATTGACCATGTCTGATAACCATATGTAAATATTACACCATTGACATTGAGTGTGGGAGTTTTAAAAGCATGAAATACATGCATTATTATATTTTAGTTTCACAAAAAGTGAGATATGCTTAACAAGATCCACAAGACCCCACGACAAACTGATTTTCCAGTATTCACAGGATCCAAAAACAAAATAATTTGTATGATCCAAGATCCACAGAATCCCATGACAAAATGATCTTACAGGATCCAGGATCCAACAAGATCCCAGATCTTCGATCCTAGGGATCCTGCATCTTTTTTGGATCTTGGCCCATGTCTGATCGACATCAACATGCTGGGGCGTGCTGATGCTGCTGTTGATGTCGACACATGTCGCAGACACTGGGACATGCATCGTGCGCAGGAGCGCCAAAAGAGCGCCCTGAGTCGGCAGAGCAAAGGCCAACGGAAGCGGGCGAGAGCAGTGTTGTCTTTTCTCATCTCCTCAGAGGATCTCCTCAGACCCTTTGAATTACCGCCGAGCATAGATAAGCTTGCCCGTGGCGGTCAACACGGCTGCACTCCCCAGGGTCGTCGCAGAGGCTCCGTTCGTTCCTGAAATCGCGACCATGGGCATGGCAGACTCCTACCAAACTCCGTGCGGCGGCCACGGCGCGGCGGCCGCAGGTTCACCATCCCACTTAGATCGCTATCCGGCACGCAGCAGCACGGTTGCGAACACCCGTCGGCGTGGGCGCGGCGCGATCGTCATCTGCGCCGCCCCGGACAGGTGCGACACGAGCACGCGGCACTCGTGACGCGTTTCGGCCGCTGGCGACAATCGTGAGGCGTCGCGCCGGCTGCCGGCCGTGACGTACCATCGCCTGCCTCAGCCTACCGTCGCGCCATACGGTCATAGACAGAGCTGCACCATAGCGGGTGGTTGGCATGGCAGTTGATAGAGGTCCGCTAAGTTGGTCCGCTAAGCAGGCACGTGACGGACAGTTGACCCAGCGTGTCTGACATTCAGCAGCTGGCGAGCAGCGGGTCCCAACACAGTCACCCAATACACACAGACAGACACAGACAGATGACAGTGACAGTGACACAGTGACAGACGGATGTGGATAACGGGTGCTGTGCACGGTGGCCGGCGCCCAGCGAGAGACAGACAACGCATTAGGCGCAACACTTCAACGCAAGCACCTTCGAGCATGACAGTATTGTGGCTCTCTTATGATTCTCCGGAGGCTACAGGAGCAGCTTTTGAGGCTGTGGTTCTCATAAAAGTCATAGCGAGGGATAAAAATAATCGACGCACAACGAATTTATCTCAAATAGATGTTGCCCTGATGTCCCCTTGACCCTATTAGTGGCAGGGGGACGGATTTAGCCCCTCCCCTCATGTTTTTCTTGAATATTTCCAGAACAGCTAAGAGTAGACTCATGAAATTTTGGGGCTTTTCCTGAAATTGATATGCACATCTGGAGTCAAAATTTTGAGTTCCTGACATGAACAGAGGCGGTTCCAGCGCCCATTTTTGGGAGGATTTGTCGGCGACATTTGGCGATAATTCGGAAATGCGATCTTCACGGCTTCTTCCTAGCTGCCTCAAGTATGAAGAAGTTGCATTGGTTTACGGTGATTGAAATGGGTTCAAATTAGTTGATGTTAATGATATACAATATTTGTCACGGCAGAGACGGTTTCAGGTAATTGAAAAGGGGAGGTTTCCAAGAACAGTATGGAATGCCTAGCTGGCAGGTAATAAAGCTATTTTAAGTGCTTTATAGCTATGAAGATGCTAAAGATAGTTTCTTCTTCTATTACTTGCATAATTTATTACATCTTGAGTTTCAAGGGCGTGTTCAGGCACAGAAAACTAGCATTGTTGACTAGCATGGTGATTACGATATGCCAGAGATTACGGCGCAATAGACAGTTAGTTGAGACTGATGTATGCACATATGAGGCCAGGAGAGGGAATGGAGACATTTTATTGCAGAGGCGCACTCAGGAATCGAAAAAAGGGTCATATTATTGCAAGGAAACTAAAATGCATGGGACTACAATGGCATAACATACTGCAGTTTTCAGATGAAAAACGCACCAGATGGACCTCTTTGAAGCATTATAGGATAATAAGCGAGCCCAGGTAGGGTAAAAAGTGGGTAACAAATGTGAATCGGGAACTATTACTATCAAAAGGTCTTTCGCCTCCACAATTTGGATCCTGGACACGCCTATGATGAACTACAACATTCAAAACAGAACTAACTTATAACCAGTATCTTATTTATATTACTTGGTAGCAGCATGACTGCCGTTAATATTTTATACATTTGACCTCCCTTTTTCGGTAACCTGACATCGCCTGTGGCAAAACATATGCTTTATAACTGTTGTGTCTGATGTAAAAGTAACGAACCATTGCATTTATCCAGAAAAAGCCATCAAAAAACGGTTGAATTACGCTTTTACTTTACCCCAATTTAGTGACCTGCTCAGTGCTCACACCTATTATTTTTTATTTTCACAAATCGTCATAATATATCAATTTCCTACTCAACATCTGACGATCTCTATTAGTTGCGTTAAAATCGGTTGATAAACATGGCAGCTGTGTTGGATCAAAAATACCTCCATTTTTGTAGTTTTCGGCCCCACGTTGCCCCCCTTATAATTGTTTTTGAAATATATTTGTGTTGGGAAATGTAGATCGTGATGAGGGGAATCGAACGCCGTTTTAATTTTTTGTCAATCAGGACAGGTACATCTCGAGATCTCCGGGGGGCAAAATCTGCCCCCCCCTGCCACTAATAGGGGTAGGCTAGGAGCCTGCCACTAATAGAGGTTAACCCTCGCCCAGGTACGGGGGTGATACCACCCCCACCCCTCAGTTCTCAGGTATAACTCGCGTGGTTATGAACCAATTGCAATGAAACCCAGTGATCTACTTTCAAACAATTTAACGCACCTATACTCTGAAAATTTTGGGAATTCTACCCCATGACTCGTGGCATATCACCTGTTTCTCAAGGTCATCGCAGGCGTAACTGGCATCCCGTAATATCGATGCTTGTAAATTGTCCAATTTTCGAGTGTTTGCTGTTCAGGACTCCAGGAGCATATTCAGTTCATACTGTATTCTCCATCCTGGTAACGTGCCTTTTCATCCGTTTTGTTTGGCCCTTTTAACCCTTGAGAAGGGACCCTTTTGAGTCGCCGCCCCCTCCCCAAACGAAATCCTGACTACGTGCCTAGTTCAGGGGCCTCTCTAAGGGTCCTTAGGGTCCTGGTCTAATCCAGCTTATCAAAAGATAAAATAAAAATAAAATAAATATAACAAGGAACCCCCACAAAATGAAGAGGCCAAAATCCGTAGAGTTATAATATTCAGGAGGTTTGGTTTAGGGGGAGGGCCCAATGTGACTGGCTTCCCCCCTCCCCTTCTGAAGGTTTGGCTGCGCCCCTGGGCGGGACGGACCGCGTCCGGAAAAAAATGTTTCAGCAGATACGTTACGTTTTTGCCTCTAGATTTGATCAGTTACCAGAAAATGCGCGATCAGATGTTTAGGTCGAGGCCTACGCAACAAGGTCTTCTTACAGCGGAACTTGATATCGGCAATCCATCCAATCAAAAGATTCGGATTTACTTTAGAAAGCAGAATATAGAAATAGTATGCTTACTCGACTTCCAAATGCACCAAATGGTAAAGACCAAAGGCACCGAAAGTAATTCCCGAAATGTTGTCGAAATGTCAGTTCATTGGACTCACCTCGGAGCCCGCCGTGGACTGATGATCCTCAGTAGTGCTGGACAATGGACTGATGATCCCCAGTAGTGCTGGACAATGGGCGACGTCGAGCCCTCTCAGCGACTCATCTGCAACATTGAAAACCAAACAATATAGGATGTTGGCCTCAGACAATGAATACATTCACATTCATTATCTAACTGTATCAAATAAAAATCCAAAACCAAACTTGCCATTAAGAAATGGCATGTCAGCAGTTAGACACACCCTTGCATAAATGAAAGTAGGCAAAAATGCAAAAAGCGTACTAGACTGAAATGTTCGCTTGCGTCATAAAACAATCCATTTCATGTGAATCCTTCAAGGAAGGTTCATTTTTCAGTGTGCCAGCTCACAGCACAGTGGGCCATATCTCGCTGGATACTATCCAGGTTCCAGACTAAGATCACTGACTGCCCCAATTCCTGGAACTGGCTGAGATCAGGACACAACGTTAATCAGGGGCGGCGCCACCGAGAGGGCAGGAGAGGCAGCCACTCCCTGTCGTCGAGCAGGGGGAAAACATATACCCCACCCCCTGGCATTGAAGGAGGCCGCTCCATGCTTTAAAGTTGGAGGCCATATCGCGGAGGTCACAGGGCCCCTAGAAACCAGAGGGGGTCCTATGGAGGTTAAAAGGGGCCTCTGAAGGCTAAAGGAGGTCATCTGCAAGCCAGAGGGGAGGTCAGGTCAGAAAGGGACCTATGGAGATCAGAGGGGGGCCTGGAGGCCAGAGGTGAGAGGGGTCCTTTGAAGGTCAGAAAGGCCACTGAAGGCCAGATGTCACCAAAAGCGTCCCTCTGGAATGCAGAGGGGATGTGAGAGGAACCCTATAGAGATCAAAGGCCCCCAAATAGTATAGAGGTCAAAGGCCCCTTTTCATGTCTCACCCCGACGACGAAATCCTGGCTACGTGCCTGGTTCCTGGGCCTCTCTGAGAGTTTGGAGGGTCCTGGTCCAATCAAGATCATCGAAAGTTGAGGAAAAAGGGAGCATCACAAAATAAAGTGGCCGAAATCCGTAGAGTTTTTCATATCCAGTTTTTGTCGGCCTTTCAAGCTATGGAAGGGGGCCCTTTCGAGGCGCAACCGCCCTCCTTGCCCCCTGGACAAAATCCTGGCTACGTGCCTGGTAACACTATCATGGTCACATCCCCATCAACCTGTGCAAAGTCCAAACTGCAAACATGCCTCTTGAACAACTATATGTCTGGTGCACTCAATGAGCAAGGCAGTACCAGCATGGCCACATGTTCTGCAGAGAAACGAAATTTCACTCAGTCTCAGCAATACTAAGTCAGTAAGAAAATTCGGTTATAAGGGACACTGCCCACCTTCCAAAAAGTTCTCAATGTACGCCGTTGTGGGTGCATAATATGAAGTAAATTGCTGCTGAACACGATTATGACATTTTGTTTCTTCCAAACATTGCTACAATTTCATGAAAAATCGCGTTTTTAAATATTTTGGGCTGATGACGTCATATGAAGGAATTTTTTTAGGAAAAGAGAAAACTTCAGCTGCCATGTAAGTATGACTAGTGAATGGCTAATATATTGCAAAGGTAAATACAAAGTCGACTATAATCATGCAATGTAGTGAAAAAGAGACTGACGAATCGGCTGCAGAATCCCCATTCCAAAATACAACTGGGGACTGGGATTGTTTACAGATGTCGAATAACCAAACTCGAATTTTCTCCTCGTGATTTGATCAGTGGTTGTTTTTAACTTAAAGCCATCATTAATTTAAATGCCAAGCAGACCAAAAGGCTAATCTCAACTAAAATATACATGTTAACGGTGGCAGTTCCCTTTAAAAGGCAACACTTAAAAGGTAATAGTTTCCCTGCAACATGGGTTTTGAACTGAGATAGCAGTTTTGTAGCCCGTGTTGAAAACCCTTAACTGCAAGTTTTCTGGGCTGAAAGGGCTCTCCAGCCGAATATATTTGACTTGTTGTCGAAGGCTTGTGGGCCTCACACGCCTGGGCAGAGGTTATTGTGGGCCTCACACACCTGGGCAGAGGCTATACAGTAATCTTACGCGACTATACATTCGATATGAATTGGCTGAGCCATCGTTTTGACGTTTGCGGAGAGTATGCATATAGTTTTGATGGAAATTCATAATTTACGTCCTTTCTGTCCTGAATCGGGCGAATATATGGCTATTGTTTGACGTTATGAAAAAGTATATGTTGTAATTTGAAAATATAATCAAATTGTGGTTTGTAAAAAAACAATGCCAAGGTGAACTGATTTTCCTTTAAGTGGTACACGTGTCTTGAAATTGGGCAAGTTAAAAGGCCAACACTTAAGTGGTACAGTGTCTTACTTAAACTAATATAAGTTACCAAAGACAAACACATTCAAAATATTGTAATATGTAAGTAAGGTACAAGTAAAGTAGGTAACGTAAATCAGCCAGCAGCATAAAATACTAATTACTATTTTGCAGTCTTGTGGATCCCAATATCCATTGTTGTATATCAATCAAATGAAGCATTTTGATAATAATCATGCTACCCAACAGTATTGTTAAACTATAACTAGATGCACATATCTGGCATGCACCAATGAACAATGAAGCAGAGAACCAGACTACACATATATATGACTGACTTGTGCACCAACTGGCTAGAACAATGATAAATCAGGCTTGAACTACTTCCTCATTGTACATGTTCCACAAATCTTCTCAACAGAGTGGTCAATCCATAGAACAGTCTACAACGGAGAAGTAGTTGAAGCCACAAACATGTTTAACTTTAAGAACAAAACTTGAACCAACACGGGTGGCAAGTTCGCATGACGCTGACAAGTCCTGGCCCTGCACTTTTGACTGCATGACCTGAACCAGTCTGCCTGACTGCCTGACCCAGTCTGCACCTGCACTGCGTCTTGTTGTGAGCTCTGAATATATCAAATCTCAAGTCAGCTTTCAATCATAAACTCAACTAAACTAAACAAAAATAAACTATACTGGACACAATTATGGGCTCCTACTCTATAATTAAATGCATTGAATCAATCTGCTTTCCTTGCAAAAAAGGATAAAGGCCCAACACCACTGTCACTGCAGATTGTCAATTATACTCCTTGTGTTACCATCATCACTTATCACAATAGCTCATTTTCTTATTTTCCTTGTCCAAAGTTGTCATATTGTTGTGTGTTGAACTTGAATGTGAGCAATGTGAAACCATGACATGATATTATGACAACTATTGCTTGCTTTCTAAGTTGGCATGTCTTTGTTCATAAGTGTTTCATATTTAAGGGCATGTATGTTATGCAAGATGCATGTCATTCAAAGCAACAGACGCCAGGCACAAATAATCTGCAAATAAAATAGTAGTGCCCACTTCAATTATATCTAGTATCATGAAAATATGTTTTTTTTCAGTTTTGTGCCAAACCAAACATAGAAAAAAATGCATGTCCAGTATTGTTGCCAACTTAGAACAGCTATAAATTTAACATGTTTTACCACTACTGTAGCAAAGGACAGGCCATAATACTGGACTTCTCATCCTGCTATTGATGATGCGTTGGTGCTTTAGGGTGTAAGCAGCACTAACAACCTGAAATTTGCTCTTTGAAGGACACAGGAATGGGTGATTTAGAGTTAACAGCTGTAACACATCCTAACACCTGACTAGTTATGTTATTTATGTAGATGATACTGGCACACTTTAGAACACCAGTTGCATCAAAAGTTTGGTGTTGGGATGTGTCCAGTATCATGGTTGTTTGTTTGGTAATCTTTGACTAAGGTAGGTACCCCCACCCCCCTCACAGTTACTATGGTAACACACTAAGGTTCAGCTTCTTTCTCCTCTATCGTATGTTTGACTGGTGAATTAGGAAACAACCATGTATGCATTTATACTGCAGTAATGAGAGCTTCAAATTGAATATATTGACATATTGGCTCACCTTATTCATTGGATGCTTTTAAGCAAAAATCTGTTTTTAGTGCTTTGCAGTGAAAACACTTTGTTTTGTTTTGTTCGTTTTTTTTGCTAAAAAAACGGTTCATGGATAATGTGAGCCAATGCATCAATATATCAAATTTGAAGCAACAGTAATGCAGGTTTTAATGCATATATGGATACCAGGTCATTCCTTAATTCACCATCAAACATACTCTAGAGGAGAAAATAAGCTGGACCTTATTGTGTAGGTACCATAGCAACTGTGAGCCGCTCTACCTGTCTCAGTGCAGTGTGTAGGTAGTGTAACAAGGGGCGGGCAGTGCAGCTTGGTTAGATAATGCCCACTGGTGACAATAACACATAATCAAACCTGACCTTACGGGGCTTACCACCTAAATAATAGATCAGGACAAAACCTAAGATTCGCTTGTAGCCATTAGGTATGTTAATACACCAGTGACATCATCAAACTGGATGCACTACCCACCCTTTCTTACACTACCTACGCATGATACATGGTGCACTAAAACAGGCACCTTAGTCGAAGATTACCCACCGCTTGCCCTACCCTAAGCGATGAATGGCAAAAAGTAAGGTTGAGTTTGCAACAACTGTGTCTTGCTCAACTTGAGCCACATGCAAGCAGGTTCTGATGACAGAAAATATAAGTTATTTGTCTCATCAGGTGAGAAATAAAAAATATATTGATGAGTGCATGAGTACTCCTTCAAAACATGCATGCGACATTCAAAATTGCTTCCCAGTTTGTATCAACATTGTGCCCTATCCTACCAGTACTCATGCCAACTATTTGAAGGAACTCAAGCTTAATATTGGAAGCATAACTTACATTAACGATTGATGACAGAAATCAGCAATTCACAACCATCCAACTGCTCAATGAAACCAAGGCCCTAGATAATGAAACCATGAAACCGTTTGTTTGGGAATCCCCTGATCCCAGATGTTTACATTTGCAAACACGCTTATGATCCACCAGATATCGAAATTTCCGCGCCATAAACAAGGCCAGACCCATGCTCAAGAGCTTTTAAATACATCAACTTTTGATACAGGAACATTATTAATACATATTTGATTTTTTACAGCAAATACACAAATACCTCTGAAGTCTGAATGAAATGAACGAACTGCGAAATGCGAACAGTAACCTACATATGCGATCCGTCGTAATTTTTCCCAAAGTCGTTATAAATCACCCACTGCCAGGCGCGGATCAGGTATTTCGGTAGGGGTTGCCACATTACAAAATTCGCGCCCTGCAGGCGCCAGTGGCGGAGCGTGTTTTTGAAATTGTAATGTTTTGAGATAATAAAAATACCATTGAAAAGCAACAGCATCTGGCATTTTTTTAACCTAACCTAACCTAACCTACCTAACCTAACTAACCTAACCTAACCTAACCTACCTAACCTAACTAACCTAACCTAACCTAACCTAACCTAACCTAACCTAACCTAACCTAACTACCTAACCTAACCTAACCCAACCTAACCCAACTAACCTTAACCAACCTACCTAACCACACCTAACCTAACCTGAACCTAACCTAACCTAATTTAACAATGGCTTTTCTTATCTCAACATACATTTTAACAATACGCAGTGGCGATGCGTGTTTTGAATGTCATGTTGAGATATAGTAATAATCCATTGAAAAGCACAGCATCTGGCATTTTTTAACCTAATCTATACTACCTAACGTAACCTAACCGAACGCGAACGAACCGAACCGAACCAGAACCGAACCGCACCGAACCGAACCGAACGCCGAACCCGAACCTAACCTAACTACCTAACCTAACCTAAACCTAACCTAACCTAACCTAGTAACCCTTACCTAATTTAACATGGCTTTTACTTATCTCAACATTCATTTAAAACACGCGGCTGGCGGATCCAGAGGGAGGGCCAGGCAAGGGGGCCATGGCCCCCTTGGGTCTCGAACTTGAGATGGGCACTCTGGCCGCTTAAAGGGGCACTCCGACGCCTGAGGGGATGCTGGCCGCCTGAGAGGCACTGCTGCCGCCTTTTGGAGGTCTCTCTGGGGGCCAGTGGCGGAGTCCAGAAAATCTTCAAGGAGGGGGCCATTAATGCGCACCTAAAGTGTGACGTCATAAAGTAGCTGGAATACTCAGCTGCCGACGTAGTGTTAAAGGCCATAGGCCGTAAGTGGTTCCACTGTAACTCTATAGAGATGTGAAAGGCGCATGGCCGAATACTTGTTAATACGGCGGCGATGTTGTGATACACAGAGCAGTCGGCGGCCTGTGTTAAGGATAGGCCGGGCGGGGCACCCAGGTGACTTTTCAGATATATTGAGCGAAACTACTAGTCGTAGAGTAATATGACTACCACCACACAATGTTCCAAATTGAATGCAGAATGATTTAAGGACTTTTCATTTTTTATTTTTGTTTTTGGCACGAAAAAAAATAATTTTTGCCTATAATTAATTTTTTAATTCAAATTTGGAAATTGTGGTGGTAGCATTTTTTGCGCTTCCACCGATAGGGTTTCTTCAATATATTGTAAATATGTCAGCCTGGTGCCCGCCCCCTATCTTTAACACAGGCCGCCGACTGCTTTGTGTAGTACCAGTACGGCGCCGTCATTAGACAATTGGCAATGGGGTGCAGCGGCATAGCGTACCCTGTGGTGTTCCTCAATTCATCGGGAAAACGGCTTGTTCTAGTTATGTGAGATACATCACGTTATGAAGACATTTGCCTCTATTTGAAATAATAAAAAGATAGACTTATTGTAAGAATGAAGCGAAATTAGCTAAGAAAGAACACGTTAGATTTTTTGGGCGCACTGGCAAAATAATTTCCTCACTAGCGTTTAAAATTGCAGCCGTTACTTGGCTCTTTTAAATGACGTCATATCATGTTATCATCGGTTGATTGTTCATCTTCAGTTGTTTTTGTCTGCATTTAACTTAATTGGCTTCAATTTAATACAGGCCAATAAATTTCTTCTTTGTGTTTCCAGGAAACGTTTGCTACATTATGACGTATGAGTATCATCTCTATAAACGAATGGACGAAGCAGCGGTTAGCTTTAAAAAGCTTTTAAATCTTCTAAATTTAAATGAATAAAAAATTGCTTGATTCCATTTGTGGCCCTCTCAATGCTAAGCTGAATTTCCATTTAACGGGAAAAACGACTTACTTTTTTGTGTCTATGGCCTTTAACACTACGCAGTCAGCTGAGTTATGCCACGCCGTCAGCTGATTATATCAAATGACGTCCCGACTTAGGTTGCGTATTACAGTGGTGCCCCTACCTACACCCAAATCTGAAAACTGGAAAGATTTGGTCAACTTTATTGAACATTATTAATATTATTAAAAAGGGTGCCCTTTTTCAGCATTTTTTTCTCAAAATGTTGAAGACACCTCAGGTCAGCAGAGTGCCCCCTGAGGCGGCTAGAGTGCCCCCTCCCAGCCAACAATTAGGGCACTGATCGGGCACAATGGTTAAATCCCATTGTGCCCGATCAGTGCCCAAGTTAATTGCTGGCAGGGCTGAGGCGACAAGAGTGCCCCCTCAGTCGACAAGAGTGCCCCCTCAGGCAACAATAGTGCCCCCTGAGGCGACTATCGAGTGCCCCCTCAGGCGACAAGAGTGCCCCCTCAGGGAACAAGAGTGCCCCGTGAGGCGACAAGAGTGCCCCCTCAGGCGACAAGAGTGCCTCCTCAGGTGGCAGTGCCCCTCAGCGGCAAGTTCTCCTCAGCGGGCAACGTAGCCAAGGGGCGGCGGCGGCGCCCCCCCCCCCTGGAGGCCTGGCGGGCCCTTTTCGGCGCTCGCAGCGCGCCGAAAAGGGCCGACGAGACCGCGCAAAAGCGCGGTATCATGGGTCTAAGTCCACGTGAAGCGTGGTCTTTGAAGAGTTGAGAGCACTTAAGAGGTTCTTTAGGGCCACCAGGGCCCTCTCTGAAAGATCAAAGGGCCCTTGAACGTTCACAAGAGCCCTATGCATGTCAGAGGGGCCCCTGGATAAGCCAAAAGGGCCCCTGAGCGGGTCAAAGGATACCCGAACACGTCGAATGGGCCCCTTAGCCAGCACAGAGGGCCCCTGAGAAGGTCTGAGGGGCCCTGGACAAGTCAAAAGGGCCCCTGAGCGATTCAAATGGCCCCCTGAACACGTGGGATGGGCCCCTAGCCAGCACAGAGGGCCCCTGGGAAGGTTGAAGGGGCCCCTGGGGAGATAAAAAGGGCCTCTGAGCGGGTCAGAGGGCCCCCTAAACACGTCAAATGGGCCCCTAGCCAGCACAGAGAGACCCTAGGAAGATTGGAGGGACCCCTGAGAAAGTCGTATGGGCCCCTGAGCAGGTCGTATGGCCCCTGGGCAGATCGGATGGGCCATGGGGAGGTCGAAAGGGCCCCTGATTGGGTCAGAGGGCCCCTGAACACGTCGAATGGGCCCCTAGCCACCACAGAGGGCTCCTGGGCAGGTTTGAGGGGTCCCCATGGGCAGGTCGGAGGGACCCCTGAGCGGGTAGGAGGGGCCCTGAGCATGTCGGTAGGGCGAAAAAGCAGCCAGCACAGTTCCTTACTAGGTCGAAAGGGCCCCTGAGCAGGCTGGAAGACCTTAGCAGACCAGAGGGCCCTTGAGAACCCAACCAACAATTAACTTGGGCACTGATCGGGCACAATGGTTTAATCCCATCGTGCCCGATCAGTGCCCAAGTTAATTGTTGACTGGGAAGTTGAAAGGGCCCCTGTGCAGGTCAGAGGGTCCCCTGAACAGACAGAAAGGACCGTGGGTGGGTCAGAAGGGCCCAATGCCCATGAACATGCCAAATCACGAGTACGGGGGAGCAGACCTTTTTATCCGTTCTACTGGCCCTTTCAACGATCGGGAATAAATAGACCCTCTCGAGGCGCCCCCTCCCCCCCCCCCACACACACTCCCTGGGCGAAATCCTGGCTACGTGCTTGTCAGAGACCCTTTTGAGGCGCCGACCCCGGACGAAATCCTGGCCACTTTCAACGCTCGGGAATGGGCCCTCTCGAAGCGCCCCTCCCCCTCCTGGGCGAAATCCTGGCTACGAGCATGTTACAGACCCTTTTGAGGCGCCCCCGGACGACATCCTGACTACGTGTCTGGTTCATAGGCCTCTCTGAGGGTCCTGAGGTCCTGGTCCAATCCAGCTTACCATAAGTTTTTTCTTCTTCTCAAAATCACAAAAATAACCAATATAAATTCACAAAATAAAGTGGCCGAATCCGAGGAGTTTTTTTCATATCCAGCTTCTTTTTTGGGGGCCTTTCAACGCTCGGGAGGGCCTTTTGAGGCGCGCCGGCACCCCCTCCCCCCTGGACGAATCCTGGGACTACGTGCCTGCCTCAGGCGGCCAGACAGTGCCCCTCAGGCGCGATGGTGCCCTCAGGTGGGCAAGAGTGCCCCCTCAGACACCAGAGTGCCCCTCAAGGTCAACAGAGGGCCCCCTCAGCCGGCCGAGTGCCCTCAGGGCGGTCAGAGTGCCCCTCAAGTTCGAGGCCCCAAAGGGGGGACATGGCCCCTGCCCCTCCTCTGGAATCCGCAACTGTTGGGGCACTCTGGCCGCCTGAGGGAGCACTCTGGGTCCCACCTGAGGGGGCACTCTGGTGCTGAAGCGGGCCTTCTGGCCGTCTGAGGGGGCACTCTGGCCCGCCTGAGAGAGCCCTCTTGCGCCTGAGGGGGCACTTTGGACGCCGGAGGGGGCACCCGGGCCGCCTGAGGGGCGCCATGGCCGCCTGAGGGGGCACTCTTGCCACCTGAGGGGGCCCTTTTGCCGCATGATGGGCTCTCTTGCCGCCTGAGGGGGCATTCTGGCCGCCTGGGGGGCACTCTGGCCGCTTGGGGGGAACCCTGGCTGCCTGAGGGGCACCCTAGCCGTCTGAGGGGCACTCTGGCCGTCTGAAGGGGCACTCTGGCCGTCTGAGGGGGCCCTCTTGCCGTCTGAGGGGCACCATGGTCGCGTCAGGGGGCACTCTGGCCGGCCGAGGGGGCCCTCTGTTGATCTGAGAGGACTTCTGGCCGTCTGAGGGGGCATTCTGGCCAGCTGAGCCCTGAAGGGACACTCTGGCCGGCTGAGGGGCCCTCTGTTGACCTGAGAAGACCTCTGTTAGCCTGAGGAGTGACGAGGCACATTAAAAAAAAAACTTTTGCAAGTAAAAAAAAAATGAAACAGGGGCACCCTCAAAATATAGTGCACCAAATCTGTCGAGTTTTCAGATTTGGGTATAGGTGGGGGCACCACTGCAAGTGATGGCCCCCTCCTTGAAGATTTGCTGGATCCGCCACTGCCAGGCGCGCCTTACGGGCGCAACATGGGCGCGACCCAGGGTATATTGATTGGGGCGCGACCCGGCTCAGGAAGGGGGTGGGGCCTGGGGGCGCTTGCGATTTTTACAAATGCTCGCTTTGAGTTTGTTTTTGCTCTAGCAACAGCAGTGACCACTAGCCAAGGGCGTCGCCACCTTCCAAAAGTTTGGGGGACGGAGGCATTTTGAAGTCGATTCTTTCCATGCAACGTCATAGGTGTAATGTTAAAGGAAATAGTTCNTGGCCTCTCAATGCTAAGCTGAACTTCATTTAACGGGAAAAACGACTTACTTTTTGTGTCTATGGCCTTTAACACTACGCAGTCAGCTGAGTATGCCACGCCGTCAGCTGATTATATCAAATGACGTCCCGACTTAGGTTGCGTATTACAGTGGTGCCCCTACCTACACCCAAATCTGAAAACTGGAAAGATTTGGTCAACTTTATTGAACATTATTAATATTATTAAAAAGGGTGCCCTTTTTCAGCATTTTTTTCTCAAAATGTTGAAGACACCTCAGGTCAGCAGAGTGCCCCCTGAGGCGGCTAGAGTGCCCCCTCCCAGCCAACAATTAGGGCACTGATCGGGCACAATGGTTAAATCCCATTGTGCCCGATCAGTGCCCAAGTTAATTGCTGGCAGGGCTGAGGCGACAAGAGTGCCCCCTCAGTCGACAAGAGTGCCCCCTCAGGGAACAAGAGTGCCCCCTGAGGCGACAAGAGTGCCCCCTCAGGCGACAAGAGTGCCTCCTCAGGCGGCCAGAGTGCTCCTCAGGTGCCAGAGTGCCTCAGGCGGCCAAGGTGTCTCCTCAGCGGGGGCCGTAGCCAAGGGCCGGCGGAGGCGGCCGCCCCCCCCCCCCCTGGAGGCCTGGCGGGCCCTTTTCGGCGCTCGCAGCGCGCCGAAAAGGGCCGACGAGACCGCGCAAAAGCGCGGTATCATGGGTCTAAGTCCACGTGAAGCGTGGTCTTTGAAGAGTTGAGAGCACTTAAGAGGTTCTTTAGGGCCACCAGGGCCCTCTCTGAAAGATCAAAGGGCCCTTGAACGTTCACAAGAGCCCTATGCATGTCAGAGGGGCCCCTGGATAAGCCAAAAGGGCCCCTGAGCGGGTCAAAGGATACCCGAACACGTCGAATGGGCCCCTTAGCCAGCACAGAGGGCCCCTGAGAAGGTCTGAGGGGCCCTGGACAAGTCAAAAGGGCCCCTGAGCGATTCAAATGGCCCCCTGAACACGTGGGATGGGCCCCTAGCCAGCACAGAGGGCCCCTGGGAAGGTTGAAGGGGCCCCTGGGGAGATAAAAAGGGCCTCTGAGCGGGTCAGAGGGCCCCCTAAACACGTCAAATGGGCCCCTAGCCAGCACAGAGAGACCCTAGGAAGATTGGAGGGACCCCTGAGAAAGTCGTATGGGCCCCTGAGCAGGTCGTATGGCCCCTGGGCAGATCGGATGGGCCATGGGGAGGTCGAAAGGGCCCCTGATTGGGTCAGAGGGCCCCTGAACACGTCGAATGGGCCCCTAGCCACCACAGAGGGCTCCTGGGCAGGTTTGAGGGGTCCCCATGGGCAGGTCGGAGGGACCCCTGAGCGGGTAGGAGGGGCCCTGAGCATGTCGGTAGGGCGAAAAAGCAGCCAGCACAGTTCCTTACTAGGTCGAAAGGGCCCCTGAGCAGGCTGGAAGACCTTAGCAGACCAGAGGGCCCTTGAGAACCCAACCAACAATTAACTTGGGCACTGATCGGGCACAATGGTTTAATCCCATCGTGCCCGATCAGTGCCCAAGTTAATTGTTGACTGGGAAGTTGAAAGGGCCCCTGTGCAGGTCAGAGGGTCCCCTGAACAGACAGAAAGGACCGTGGGTGGGTCAGAAGGGCCCAATGCCCATGAACATGCCAAATCACGAGTACGGGGGAGCAGACCTTTTTATCCGTTCTACTGGCCCTTTCAACGATCGGGAATAAATAGACCCTCTCGAGGCGCCCCCTCCCCCCCCCCCACACACACTCCCTGGGCGAAATCCTGGCTACGTGCTTGTCAGAGACCCTTTTGAGGCGCCGACCCCGGACGAAATCCTGGCCACTTTCAACGCTCGGGAATGGCCCTCTCGAAGCGCCCCCCCCTCCTGGCGAAATCCTGGCTAACGAGCATGTTAGACCCCTTTTGAGGCGCCTCCGGACGACATCTGAACTACGTGTCTGGTTTCATAGGCCTTCTGAGGGTCCTGAGGTCCTGGTCCAATCCCCAGCTTACCATAAAGTTTTTTCTTCTTCTCAATAATCAACAAAAATAACCAATATAAAAAATCAACAAAATAAAGTGGCCGAAATCGAGGAGTTGTTCATATCCAGCTTCTTTTTGGGGGCCTTTCAACGCTCGGGAGGCCTTTTGAGGCGCCGCACCCCCTCCCCCCCCCTGGACGAATCCTGACTACGTGCCGCCCCTCAGGCGGACAGAGTGCCCCCTCAGGCGGCGATGGTGCCCCTCAGGGCAGAGTCCCCCTCAGACGAACCAGAGTGCCCCCTCAGGTCAGACAAGGGCCCCGCTCAGCCGGCAGAGTGCCCCCTAAGGCGGTCAAGAAGGTGCCCCTCAATCGAGGCCAACAGGGGGGACATGGCCCCTGGCCCCCTCCTCTGGATCTGCAACTGTTGGGGGCACTCTGGCCGCCTGAGGGAGCACTCTGGTCACCTGAGGGGGCACTCTGGCCTGCTGAAGGGGCCTTCTGGCCGTCTGAGGGGGCACTCTGGCCGCCTGAGAGAGCCCTCTTGCGCCTGAGGGGGCACTTTGGACGCCGGAGGGGGCACCCGGGCCGCCTGAGGGGCGCCATGGCCGCCTGAGGGGGCACTCTTGCCACCTGAGGGGGCCCTTTTGCCGCATGATGGGCTCTCTTGCCGCCTGAGGGGGCATTCTGGCCGCCTGGGGGGCACTCTGGCCGCTTGGGGGGAACCCTGGCTGCCTGAGGGGCACCCTAGCCGTCTGAGGGGCACTCTGGCCGTCTGAAGGGGCACTCTGGCCGTCTGAGGGGGCCCTCTTGCCGTCTGAGGGGCACCATGGTCGCGTCAGGGGGCACTCTGGCCGGCCGAGGGGGCCCTCTGTTGATCTGAGAGGACTTCTGGCCGTCTGAGGGGGCATTCTGGCCAGCTGAGCCCTGAAGGGACACTCTGGCCGGCTGAGGGGCCCTCTGTTGACCTGAGAAGACCTCTGTTAGCCTGAGGAGTGACGAGGCACATTAAAAAAAAAACTTTTGCAAGTAAAAAAAAAATGAAACAGGGGCACCCTCAAAATATAGTGCACCAAATCTGTCGAGTTTTCAGATTTGGGTATAGGTGGGGGCACCACTGCAAGTGATGGCCCCCTCCTTGAAGATTTGCTGGATCCGCCACTGCCAGGCGCGCCTTACGGGCGCAACATGGGCGCGACCCAGGGTATATTGATTGGGGCGCGACCCGGCTCAGGAAGGGGGTGGGGCCTGGGGGCGCTTGCGATTTTTACAAATGCTCGCTTTGAGTTTGTTTTTGCTCTAGCAACAGCAGTGACCACTAGCCAAGGGCGTCGCCACCTTCCAAAAGTTTGGGGGACGGAGGCATTTTGAAGTCGATTCTTTCCATGCAACGTCATAGGTGTAATGTTAAAGGAAATAGTTCACCTTTAACATGGATTTTGAACTGAGATAGCAGTTTTGTAGCTCGTGTTGAAAAAACCCTTACGCAAGTTTTCTGGGCTGAAAGGGCTCTCCAGCCGAATATATTGGACTTTTTGTCGCAGGATTGTGGGCCTCACACACCTGGGCAGAGGCTATTGTGGGCCTCACACACCTGGGCAGGGGCTATATAGTAATCTTATGCGACTATAGATTCGAATCTGATTGGCTGAGCCACGTTTGACGTTGCGGAGAGTACGCGTATAGTTTTGATGAAATTAATCATTTACGTCCCTTTGTCCTGAATCGGCGGGATGTATGGCTATTTTTGACATTATGAAAAGAAGTTGTATTTGAAAATATAATCAAATTGTGTTTGAAAAAAATCCAAGGTGAACTATTTCCTTTAACATAATAATAAAAAAAATGTTGGGGGACGCGTTCCCCGTACATACTCCCCTATGGTGCCGTCCTTTGCAGCAACGTAACCAGACATTCAGAGAGGGGGCAAGCCAGTAATGGTGTCCCCCCTAAAAATATACCTCTATATATGAAGAACTAACAGATTTCGGTCACTTTATTTTTTAATCAGACTCTAATGGGCCCCTTGGCAGACTCGAGAGGCTCCTTAGCAGGTTTTTGGGCCCCTATTAAGTGGGCTCAATGGGCTACTGGACAGTGGACAGGGGTTCAGCCAGGATTTTTTAGACCAAAGTCGTTATAAATCGCCCATAGCCCAGGCGTGGATCCAGTATTTTGATCAGGAGGGGGGTGCTACATACAAAAATGTGCGCCCGCCCCCCACGACGGGGGCTAAAGCAACCCCGTCGCGACTCAGAGGGGCCATCTCGGGTCTGAAAGGGGTCCATCGTGGACTCAAAAAGGGCCCATTTCAGGCCTAATATAACCCTTTTCTTATTTTGTTTAATAAATTTAGTCCGAATGTTTTGCATGGAAGGATTTCCGAAGCCAGGACCCGCGCTAAGGAGAGCTTGTTGCGTAGACCCTGACCCCACCACCCGATCGTACAATTTCTGTTGGTCAGCAGAATTGAGACGAAAGTTTTACGTGCCCGACATACCTGGACACGGTCCGCCCCGCTCGCTGACGTCACCTGGCTTTGATGCGACCGCTGCCACCGGCCGCAGCCATCCCAGTCAGGAGCAAATAGCGAGCGCCGAAGCGACTCGAACCCAGGCTGCCACTACCGGGATAGCTCAGAAGCCCAGCGCTCTCCCGACTGAGCTACAGGGGCGGAGCTCAGTCGGGCACGTAGCCAAGATTTCGTCCAGGAGGGCGTCGCTTTAAAAAGGCCCTTCCTTAGCATTGAAAGGCCCCCTCCCAAAAACTGCATGAAAAACTGAGGATTTAGGGCACTTATTTTGTTATATTTTTTTCTTCAACTTTTGATGACCGACATATCCACTGTTCGGGAGCCTCTTCGACCTGCCCAGGGGTCCCTCTGTGCTGACTAGAGGCCCATTCGACATAGTCATGGCCCAGGGGTCCTCTGACCTACTCAGGGGCCCTTTCCGTCTGTTCAGGGGCCCCTCTGATCTGCTCAGGGGCCATTGGAACTTCCCAGGGGCCCTTTGGTCTGTCCAGCTCAGGGGTCCTTAAGACCTGGCAAGGGACAGCACTGGCTGCTTTGTCGCCCTGCCGACAGGCTCAGGGGCCTCTCCGACTTTCCAAAAGGCCCATCTGTGCTGGCTAGGTGGGGGCTCTCTGACCCGCTCAGGGGTCCTTTCGGCTTGTCCAGGGGCCTCTGGGGCTCTGACATGTACACTGTACAGGGCTCTGTTGAACGTCCAAGGGCCCTCTGGTCTGTCAGAGAGCCAGAGGGCCCTGGTGCACCTAAAGAACCTCAGAAGTGCTCTAAACTCTCGAAAGATCACGCTCCGCGTGGTCTTCCGACTCTTAAAGAGTCCATGATACCGCGCTTCGCGCGGTCTCGTCGGCTCTTTTCGACTCCCTGCCGAAAAGAGCCGACGAGACTCAGATCTAAGGTCTCAGATCTCAGATATTGGGCTCAGAAAGTATCCATCTCATATCTGGAAAGAGCCCATTTTAGGCTGTGAGTGAGCCTTAAGCTCAGAGTGGGCCCATCTCAGATTTTGAAGGGCCCATCGTAAACTCAGAGAGTCTCAGGTCTGGAGAGGTTCCATTTTAGAATTTGAAAGTGAGCATCTCAGCTCCGGCAAAGACCAGGGGCACAGCCAGGGGACAAAAGGGACAATTTCCCCCCCCTACGGGTCACAGGGGGCCACGGGCGTAGCCAGCATTTTTCGAGACAGATGCATCTGGTCGGGGGGCCCGTTACAGGGGGGCAGTCACCATAAATTTCCGACGTATTGCGATACATCAATAATCTATTTTTAAAGTTCCTGGTCAGTATCGGTTCATACTTTAAAAATTGAAACCATTTCCAGTCTTTAGCCAGGCTTGAGAGGGCCCTCGAAAGGGTTCTTCCTCCTTATTATAGGGTCATCTGACAGACTAGGAGGGTCCTGTTATTGTGCAGGGACGTAGCCAGGGAGGCCACGGGGCCATGCCCCCCCCCCTGAGCAAAATAAATTCCCATTAAATAGAATGGGATTCTTCTGACGACCCGACCCCACTAGTGGATCCAGGGGGGCCAAGTAGGTCATTGCCCCCCCCCTCCCCAACAGCCTTGATGGGGGGCGACATATCTTTTGGCCCCCAAAACGTCAACAACTTTTTGTAAAAATCGTCTTTGCAGCAGTCAAAATCCAGCTATTCAGTTAAAAACTTGAAAATTTCGCGCCACTTCGCGGCATGACACGAGTTTAGTAATTGCTTATATAAATTTGGAAAATGGGAAAATTAATCCCATTAAGTGTCTGGCAGAGGCTCTCCTAGGCTGGCCCCAGGGCCCAGTCCCCTTCATAAATATTCCCTTTGAGAAGGATAACATGTTAAGCTAGTATCCCGAGTTCCGAAAAAGCGACGCGAACGCAGAGACGCGGACATCGGCAGTAGGCACCCGGAAGCTGCTTCACCGGTGCCCAACTTGCTGGACTGAAGAGCTAATAGTGGGGACCTGGCCAGAACTATCTTTCCCAGGCTCCTCAAGATCCACGGGGACCATTTTCACGTAGAAAAAAACGTCCTGCCTCTTGCTGCTTTCAAACCATTTACACTATTACCAGTTGTGTGTTACAGTTCGGTACATATGTATACAGTTATTATTATAATAATATATACCCAGCACTACTGAGCGCTGACAGCCAGCGGTCATCGTGATTTACTATCCGAGGTTAATGTATATGAAAAGCTACCTTCTTTTCATTTTGTTATCATGCCGAGATGTGCAACCAGGAAAACGGGTTACCTGAGGCTTGGCTCCACTTACGGTCTGGTTTTAATATCAAAATTTCGTTTTCCACGAACTAAAGTACAAATTGTCACGCCGCTTTGCGGCACCACATCTGTGGCCATCGTCATAACCAAGCCATCGTCATCGTTTTCAGTTTGTCGTAACGCTGAATTGAATGCATGGCATTTTTTAGCTTTTCCTCTACAAAGCCTATTTATTATTGTTATTTTTTAGGCAAGTCCGTAAAAATTTTGCGACGCTTCGTGGTGCAAAACAAGTACCTTTCATGAAAATCCACATCAAAAATGATGCAATGGCTTAAATACACTCAGTACAAAGGGGGTACAAGTTTCGCCATTTCAGCCGACCACCTCTTCCCCGCTGTCAGAAATTAACGGCGACGCCCCTGATTGTGCCAATCAAAATAAAGCAAACTATATGTAGGTAGGCATTGACGGATCCAGGTTTGACGGATGACGGAGCCATTTAGGGTCATGCCCCCACCCATGATCCTGAAACCATGATTTGCCCCCTAAAACACGGCCGGACCTATAGTTGCTGCCAGGTTGACGATTGCACTGTACCCTCTCCCCCCGGTCAACAACTTTTGGCTGACGGCTGACGGTCCGCTACGCTTCCCCCCGCTCATCATTTTGTTTAAATAGTCCACTGGATTCACCCCCACCCCCCTAAAAAAACACTGCTAGATCCACCAGTGTCCGACCCTACCCCCTACCCCGATTTGCAGCATATGGCCGAGGAGCATTTTTTTTTCGACGTCCCCCCTGACCAAAATCCTGGCTACGTGCCTGATATTGTGTAAGAGGGCTTTGGATCTGCTCAACGGCGTAGTCTGGATTTGGCCAAGGGGGTTCGCGACTTGATTCAAGGGCCCTTTGGCGTTGAGAGGGGCTCCAAACGAAGATTAAGGGCCCTACAAACGAACAATAATTGTTATAGGCCGTTGTTTAGTGCACTAGGTATAAGGTAGGTATGTAATAAATGTATGATATAAATTATTAACGCACTGTTTTTCAAGATAAACGATTTTTACCAACGATATCGTGACGCAGTCAAACAGCCTTTTTTCAGGCCGGATTTCACCAGTGCCGACCGTGTCAAACTATCAAGGCGTTTAGTGCCGGAAACTCTGATGCCTTTCCGGCACCGCAACCCAATATTGGTAGAAAATCGTTGACGCTTGACAATATTGTTATCGACCGGCTTCAATCTAAATTGCATTACAAAGCTAAGGAGCGCGCGCTTTCATTTTGCAGTGTCGCCGCCAAACTGAAGCTTCTGCAAATCGGCTCACGGGACCGGTCAGCCTTTAGTAGGTAACCTTTCGGACCGGAAGCGCAGTCCGCATGTTGTGGGGTGCATCCCTGAATACAGAACGTGGTGACGGCTGACCCGAGGCTCCGAGGGGCATCACAAACGTAACTGACCACTGTCATGCACGTAACGTGAGTGTTTGTGTGTGTGTGTGTGTGTGTGTGTGTGTGTGTGTGTGTGTGTGTGTGTGTGTGTGTGTGTGTGTGTTGTGTGTGGTTGTGTTGTGTGTGTGTGTGTGTGTGTGTGTGTGTGTGTGTGTGTGTTGTTGCGTGCAGGACTGCGAAGTCGGAGCCGGAGTCGGATTCGGAGTCGATCGGAGTCCGCGATTTAGATTCTCCCATTTTAAACAGCCTGATGTAACAGCTCGAGCACCGTTATCAGATACGTCGAGCACACAGGGGACAGGGGCGCAACGGGTGGAAGAAACAGCTTCCCATGAAGCGCTGAACAACAATGACCTCTGTCCAGACAGCCCCCGTGCTGCACAGACCGAGTGACTAAGCAATTCTCGCCACTCATCTACCACCGTCCCTTCGCTTACAGCCCCTGGCTATCACAGAGCCGTGTGAAATGGGACGGAAAATCATGAGTTGGATTGTTCTTCTGCCCGAGTGGGCTCGCAGTTCCAGCGCGGGTTAGTGTCGGTCTGATGGACGACTGTTGCTCTATTGCGCCCATCTCATGCGCCCACCAACGCCCACTGCTGTCGGAGCAGTGTATACTGTAACACATGTGATACATGGTTACAGCCCAAACTGGCTAATGGATCCAGCATGGACATAACCCAAAAGGGCTATTTTTAGAGAAAATTTAAAAATTCCGACAAAATTCCGAAATATCATCGGATTTCGTTTTGGTATGCTTTGACAACTAATTTAAACTATATTTGTCTGGGTGAAAGTGCCTTACGTTTTCTTTAACATCAGGCAATGTGCCAATTTGCGCCCGATTCAAGTCTTTTGGGGGGGGGGGCAGGTCACTAATGTCCACGTTGGCTCCGCGTTTTTTGACATTCCCCAGTCTTTACCAGCACCCGATGGTCGATGGTACTTGGATGCTTCCATCTCCAAGGCCCAGACAAAGTGATCTTTCTGGCATCGTAAAAAAGCTCCTACTCGATACCCTTGCATTGCAAGCTGAATGAGCAGTTCACAAGCCGATGAGGTGAGTTATGAGTTAGGACTTAAGAAACTATATCACGTTTAGATTAGGGGCTCTAATAAAACTAAGAAAACTCGGGTGTTCAAACACTCAACTTAATGATGCTGCAAGACAAATACCTAAGAATGGACACTTTTAGGTTTACTTACTTCTATTTCACTAGATACAATTGTAGTCTTCTAAATAATTGTCCAGAAGAAAACGCAATTTATTATTTAATCGTTACAACCGGATGCAGTTACATCCAGCGTTCCGACTTGTGCATGGTCACAGTCTCTTCCATTGGCATTGGCATGTTTATCCCAGTGTGGTGATATAACGTTTTCCATGCCTAGCCACATTCGCCCAATGACTCTGGCATTTTATTCATTCCTACCAGACTTGTGCTTGATTCCGCTTCAGCGGAATCGTTTATCCGATTCCAAATTATATATATTATATTTATATATATATATATATATATATATATAATATTATATATATTATATATTATATATATTTAATATGGCGCCCCTCCGACTGACGACTCGACCGCTCGGTCAACAACATATGGCTGCTGAGGAGCGAAGTTTGACTCCACCACCGATGTGGCACCTCCGTGAGGAGAAAAATCCCGGCTACAGGCCTGACCGATTCTTAATCCGATTCCAGGGTACCTAACAAGTTTGATTCCGAATCCGGTTCATTTCATTCCAATTCTATTACGTTCTGCATCAAAAATGCCCAATCATTCTTACATGTTTTACCAATTGCACGCATGGCACAGAAAGCCATGTTAAATACATGATGCACACTAAAATCATTAACTTTGTTGGAAATTGGCCTGTGTTGCAAAGTCGTAACCGTTCAAAAGCTTGAAAATTTCCCAAAGGTTCAAAATTATATAATATCAAGACTTGCCTTTAGCTGAGGCATGATGCATGGACATATTTTAAGCTACACCTCGAATATGATACACTGGGAAACCAATGCCCTGACAAATATGAGAATATTTTGGAATGTATGGTTTACAATAAACATAGCATTGTCATATGCGAAGATCATTGTATGTCTCCACTCTCCACCTATTTAAGTAGAATTACTGAGCATGGTTATTGATCCTCGATCGGTAACAAGACATCGTCTAGTTTTGACTTAGCTATTAATGCTCAAAGGAGCAAATTTCCTTCAGGAAAGCTTAATTCACGGTCAAATGGATTTTTAAGAAAAGAGAACGGAATTGCTTCAAATAGCCATTGATTCCGATTCCGATTCCAATCCCATCATTTTCATAAAATGATTGATTCCACCTGGTTCCGATCCCACACAGATGCCAACGGAATCGAATCTGATTCCGATTCCTCATTCCAGTACAAACGGAATCGATTCCGGAGTCGGAATGATCAATCATCAAGCACAAGTCTGATTCCTAATGCGTTGTAGTTAGAGAGCGTGGGATACATGATATGTTCACAGTCTCGCCTACAACTTGTGTCGCGCTGCAAGCACTTTCACGTTTCGAGTGTTATTATTTTAGCAGGGAAATCAACATGTTCTCTGAATATCGACATATTTTAAATGTCACCAAATTACCAATGCCCACTAACCTTGGTGGAGTGTGTTGCCTGGGTGTCCTTGGCTCGCATTTTACGTGCTACAATTAGTATTTTGCAAACAAGCCTGTCGCTTTTCAGTCACATCAAAGGCGCCGCCATCTCGGCACATGATAAAGCTCGACAGGTGTGCCAAATAATAATGTGGCTGCAATTCCAACTCATTTTTAGGGCCACACAACCTTGGCCTTTTGTGTGGTCGGTAATCCGACGGTGTCTGTTTTCTGCAATGTGGTCATTTACGAGCCATTGTATTTCATGAATGCTGCAAGCGGTAATGAAGCGGCTTGACCGCAAGTACAGCGAAAAAACACCGACAATGTCTCGCAGCTAGGAACAAAGATTCCCGCCTCAAGCGTGGTATGCATTACTCCTAGCCAACATTGCTAATTGCACCAGCAAATGGTGGTAATCACGGGAAAACAAGGACGGATCGCGAACGGCAAGAACAGTTGGTTTTGGGGGCTTCGTCCCAAAAGGTTTCACGGCAGTCTAAACCATTTATTGATCGTAAGAGTGATTAATTTGAATTTGCATCAATTTGCAATTTGTAATAAAACGAACTTCATCAGTAAAATGCTCAGAGTTTTTTTATAAATAAATATTTCAGTTTGAAACCGATTTCAGACATTCTTGGAAGGGGGAATGGCAACCTTCCCTCCCCTCCCCTTCCCTCCCCTCCCCAGCCTTGTGTCTGCCTGTGCTGAATAGGCATTTAAATTCCTGCTAGTTTGTTTTCGGATGATACACTTCTCAGCACCTCCGGCGTCACACAGAAAACATTGGCGGCGGTTGGAATCGCTGCCAGCCCAGCTGCGTACCGTCTACCAGCTCCTGTAAGCTTCTGCAGCAATCGGCCAGAAGTCCTGCTGAGTGCTGATTGACAGTAGTACCTACCCACATGTTCAATAGTTGCACTGTAAGGCTGTCAGCTTCCGGCAGCAGTCAGTAGCCCAGCCATCAGACCAGTCGCAGTCAGCAGTCATCAGACCAGTCACCAAACGAATAGCAGTCATGGGTCATCAGTGAGCAGCCAAGCCAAAAAAACAGCCTCCAGCAACCAGCAGCATTCAGCCATCAGATCAGTAGCCAGCAGCATTCAGCCATCAGATCAGTAGCCAGCACATTCAGCCATCAAGATCAGTTAGCCAGCAGCAATTCAGCCATCAGATCAGTGCCGAGCATGCATTCAGCCATCAGACAGTAGCCCAGCAGCATCAGATCAGTAACCACCAGCATTCAGCCATCAGATCAGTAACCAACAGCATTCAGCCATCAGATCAGTAACCAGCAGCATTCAGCCATCAGATCAGTAACCAAGCAGCATTCAGCCATCAGATCAGTAACCAGCAGCATTCAGCCATCAGATCAGTAACCAGCAGCGGTCGGCAGACCAGCCGTCACACAGTATACAAGTAGACCAGCACTCAGCAGTATCGCCATCAGATCCGGGGCAGCCACCGGTCACCAGTCACCGGAGTAACCAGTCACCAGTCACCCGTCACCGGAGTGACCAGTCACCAGTCACCCGTCAGTGACCAGTGGCCGCCGCCTCTGCCGGGCCATTTGCGGCCGTAACGCGATCTCCACCTCTCCGCCGCCCATTCAGTCGAGTTCACCGGCGCGACGGCGGCCGACGCGGCGCGCCCGCCCGCCCGTCAACCCTTGCTGTCAGCGGCGAATGCGGCGCGCAAGCGGCGGTAATGGCGCGGGCCGGCGCGGTGTAACACGATTACGGTGCGCTGACGGATGGGCCGCGTCACCGACAGCCGCGTCGGGGACGGCGACGGCGGCCGCCTGCGACGCAATTCTGTCCACTGCATTGAGCAAATCGGCCGGCCGGCTGGACGCGCAATTGGGCAGCGTGCGCGCGCCCGCCTCCCTGTTTACGTAAATCGCCGGAATCTGGCGGGGACAGTTTGGGGGGGGGGAGCAGGGGACATCGGCATGATTCCGCAATAAATCCTGCTTAGAAGTTGAGATCGAATCATGTGCTAGTTCGGCGGGGACAATGGATAGGTTGGGGCGAGATGTGTGGGATTTTCAGATACAAGTAGACTGCAGTTTGGAAGTGGGGAATGGAACCAATTGGGACGTAGGTGTAAGTGATACGTTCCTAGTTATGTTATTTAATTGGTTCAACACAAGGCCTTATCAGCAGCGTTTCTAATTTCCCTTCAGGTCATAACAATGTCAGAATTAAAGACCTGCCTGTATGCAGTGATAACACGAAAATGCAATTTGTAAATACGCGATTGGTAAGTATTAACGCAATAGATAGCATGGTCCTTTTCATGGATTTAGGTTTAACACCACTGTGCAAAGTTAGTCCTCATATTTAATGTTACCCCCGGGACTTAGGAATGACAGGTAATAAATTGAAATGCTACTTGAACTCAAGAACAGTTTATGGTGTGCTAAGGCAAGCTAAATCAATGATAACACGACACACTAAGACGGACAGGATCAACAGGCACGGATCCAGGATTTCGGTCAGGGGGGGGGGCGCAATACAAAAAGTTGCGCTCTCCGGCGCGCCCTACGGGCTCGCCATTGAAAGTCCCGGCTCAGAGGGGGGGCGCCCAAGCGCCCCCTGGATCCGCGCCTGATCAATGCTAATGTATTTTTGCATTAGTTGACGTGTCTCATAAAAACCTCGAGACTTGTGCTCATTCTATTAATTGCGTTTATTCCATTGACTCGTCCGTGCTAGTGTAAGAGGCGAAATGATTTTGCTCGGCTCCGCTTCCCATCTCCTCTCCTTTGTCGCGTGCTATTCCGGCCTCCTGCCGCCTCGCGCGCTATCCCGGCCGCCTCGCGCGCTTCCCCGGCCGCCTTGCGCGCTACCCGGCCGCCTTCGCGCGCTTGCCCCAGCCTGCCGTCGCGCGCTTCCCCGGCCGCTTCGCGCGCTTCCCTGGCCGCCTCGCGCGCTTCCCCGGCCGCCTCGCGCGCCGCCGCCGTCTGGCTCTGCCTCGTCTGTCTCGGTCGGCTGGGAGGCGCCGTTCTCCGCGCTTCACTGGCGCGCTATTGATGCGCCTTCGTCGGACGATGTCCGGGCGCCGGACACCGTCGCCGCCGCGCCGTCAGCGTCGCCGCCGCCCCGCGCCGCGCCGTAATCGTCGTCGTTTGTCAAAAAGCGCGCGCCCAAAGAGGGGATTTAGCGCCAAATGAAGCAATAGCTCAGCGCAACCATCCGCAACGCTGACGATTCTGGCGCGCTCCGGGATGACAAATTTCAATCCTGTGAATGCAGAACACTGGGATGGAGCGGCGTCATTTCCGGAAGATTTAGTTGATCGGTCGGCCGGAGGGGGCCGCCGGCAAATTGGACGGTGCCAGTGACGTGTGACGCCCGCGCCGCCACCGACTTGGCGGGGGAGACGGGCGACGGACGACCGGGCTGGCGGCGCGCGAGCTAGGCGACACAACACAGACGGACACACACACACACACACACACACACACACACACACACACATCAACACCACGCATACACGCACACACCGCACACACAACACGCACACATGCCTCCACCATGCACACATGGCACACATGCCACATGCACACATGCAACACACGCCACACGGCAAGCACACGTACGCACCGCACGCCACGCAGCACGCACGCACGCACGCACGCACGCACGCACGCACGCAATGCACGCACGCACGCCAGCGCAAGTGTCACGCACACGTGATATTTTGCACTTGCGTCCACGAACATGTACACAACTTTGGGATTAATTTGCTTTATCTCTTAATCGCTGTACATATTTGTTGTGATGGATTGCAAGTGTTATTGACAAGACGTATCAGTTGTCTAAGCCTGACTTAACGAATTGCTACATGTACATTCGGACTGTGTGCATAAAATCCGTCAAACAGAGATGCTCGTTTCGAGTTTCGAGTCCAATTAAGGGGAACGTGTCGGTTGTTCGGCACGTTGCCGGCTGCCGGCTGGTGTTGGTGGGCGGTGGAGGAGGGCCGTGTCGTCCCGTAGTCCCGTGTCGTTCCCGTGGCCCGTGTCGTCTCGTGGATGGAGTTGCCGGCAGGTGGAGGGGGGCCGTGACGTCCCGTGGCCCGTGTCGTCCCGTGGCCCGTGTCGTCCGTGGTCCGTGCCGTCCCGTGGCCCGTGTCGTCCGTGGCTCGTGTCGTCTCGTGTCCCGTGTCGTCCGTGGCCCGTGTCGTCCCGTGGATGGTGTTGCCGGCCGGTGGAGGTGGCCCGTGTCGTCCCGTGTCGCGGCTGTGTTGGCGGCGGCGCGGCCGTGGCGATGGTCGCGTCACACGGATCGATCGTGTGGTGATCGCCGCTGATGGGGTGCACCGTGTCGCGCCGTGTCGTGTCAACCTCCCGCTGACGGTCAGCTGTGGTGGCCCGCCGTGACCGGATATAACGTCACGGTGCAGCGGTGGTGCCGGGTAGAGCTATCTGACTCTACGGACTGTAGGACCATCGGACCACCAGACCACCAGAACAACGGAGCAAAAGATCACTGGACCATAACGGACCGCCACTGGTCCACCAGACTACCAGACCAACGCACCGCTGGACCACCGCCGGACCACCGTCGGACCACCACTGGATCTCCGTCGGACCACCGTCGGACCACTACCGGACCACCGCCGGACCACCGCCGGACCACCGCCGGACCACCGTCGGACCACCGTCGGACCACCGTCGGACCACCGTCGGACCACCGTCGGACCACCGGGGCAGCCCGACGTCAGCGCTGTGTTAACCAGGACCTAAGATTTCTAGAACCGGCCAATCTACTGCTAAATTTGGGGAACAAACTTGACGCATTTTTTAGGGAGAATATAATGCTGATGTTTTCCATCAACTGACAAATTTTACTGAGGATTGAAACTCTTCTTGATTTGCAGACATGATACGGCAGCGACAGCTGACAACAGCCTCAGAGAGATGACCAGCTGCAGAGTCACACGTTATGTTTTCTGTGGTGCCTTCTATGTGCTCACCATCTGTCATTGAATCAGTTTAACTTTTGCTACACGCCACGTGTTATGTGATTGGCATGTAATGCTTATTGCTTACCTCGGCGCGTGCTGCTGCTAAATACGAAAACGTAGCATTCCAAACCACTCACACGATATTTACGGCCATGAGCATTTCTTACTGTAAATTTTCAGACACATCCACCAGCTGCAAAATGTGGTAATTGTCAGCTCAGGCCACTCACATGTGGATTTTCCCCTGGCTGATCAAAAACCTCGAGGGTGCTTCTTCACCTCGGTCAGTAATAACCTTACTGAAAATAAGAAAGCTTAAAACAGTCTTGAAAATTAAAATATGGTGCCTAGGTATGGAAAAGAAAACGAATAGAGGAAAAATGACACAGAAAATCATATCACAAAGCTTCATTAATTGAAGGCTTTAGGTTTAGATATTGTAATATGCTAACATAGTTTTCTCGTTGAACTAATCCACTTGTATTATTGTATTGTTTCAGAATATCAATGAATATTATTTGGAGAGTTTTATTACATCTTTTCAGAATAACTGTTGTCTCACCTACTCGTCTTCGTGCAGGGGCGCAGCAGCGAATTTGCGACGGGGGGGGGGCAAAGGAGGATTTTGCAAGTGGGCCCCCAGCACTGGCTGATGCCCCCCTCCCTCCAAAAAAAAAAGAAAAAAAAACGCAGAAAAAAACGTGAATTTGCTTAGGTTTTTTCACTATTTTTATTTCTTCTCTGCATTTGATTTCGGCCCCTTTGTAATTCACATTTTGTATTTATTGAAGGACTGTTTGATTTTTTAATTGTCCCACCGCAATGGCAAGACCAACTCCAGAATTACCATCTCTGATTATTTGCAAAAAAAAACTAATTTATGGAGGACGCCGCGCATGTTCAAGCACACGGCTCTCCGGACCGTCTGACCGCTGTCGAGTGCCCCGGGGCACGACTGGTTCTTATTTGAGACCACTTCCACTACATGTGATACCTACTATTCAGCCCATCGGCATTGGCTAAGCCAAGGTTTTAAAAACTGGGGGAGGACTCGATATAAGCCATACATAGTAGAAAAGAGTAATTAAAATTATGAGGGAAACTCGCCCACAATTTCGTTGACTTTATCAAGGAAATGAAATGGAAGGAAACCAAAAAACTTATTCTTGGAGTTAGGGTGAGGTAGAGCATATTCACCTTATTATGCTGGATTGCGGAAACCATACTAGACGCCAGAACCAGGCGAGTGACGAAAGATCATTTGTATTGCCAATTACCCGGGTTCAGTGATAAATGGGGACACATGCTTGGGAACATACATTCATGCCCTCATGAAACGCAGGGCCTCCTAATATTTTAAGCTCGCTAACATTATTTTTAACTTCTTATTCGGGGTGTAGCCACTACAGGCTAGTAAAAAGCCTCCTTAATTTGGCCAAGGGGCTTCGCCTCAGACCGACAGAGGAGCCCTCAAGGCGATGAGGGGCCCCTTCAGGCCGGACTGGGGGCCTTATGGGCCCTTCGGACAAACATAGGGTCCTCATTCAGACACAGGCCTGACAAAAGCCACCAGAGGCCCCTGAGGGCTGAGGTCGAGAGAGCGCCCTCCTGCTGCCGACTTGAGGGCTACTCAGCCGACAGAGGAGCCTCAGGCCGTCAGAGGGCCCCTTAAGAAGCCTTCATGTCGACTGGGGCCCCTCAGGCGACAGAGGAGCCCTCAGGCCGTCAGAGCCCCTTAAGAAGCCTTCATGTCGACTGAGGGCCCTCAGGCCGACCTAAGGACACCACCTTAAACTGATCGAAGCCCATCAGGCGCCAGAGGACCCCTCGGGCTACTAGAGAGCCCCACATGCAAGACATTAAGGCCCCTCAAGGCCTACATAGGGGACCCCCTCAGGCCGCACTGAGGTCCCCCAGGCGACAGAGGGCCCGATCGGTCGATCAAAGGGCCCCTCAAGCTTGGGCCGGACAGACCCCTTAGGGCCAACCAGAGCGGCCACACAGGCCGACAGAGGGCCTCTCGGCTGACAAAGGGCCCTGTTGGGTAGAAATTGGGCCTTCAAGCTGGTCGAGGAACCCTCAGGCCACCATGAGAGTCCCTCATTCACACATAGGGCCCTCAGACCTACAGAGGGCCCCTCATGCGACAGAGGCACCCCCTCAGACCGATAGACAGCCTCAAACGGACAGGGATACCTCAGGCCAAATCAGGGCCTTCTCTGACGACCGAGAGCCCTCTCATGCTATTAGAGGGCCCTCAGACGACAGAGGCGCCCTTTCAAAGACCAACAGAGGCCTATTTAAGACCCCATCAGCATTGACCAGAGGGCCCCCTCAAACCGACAGAGGGCCCTCAGACCGACAGAGAGCCCTAGAACCGACAGAGGCCCTCATGCCGACCAAGGGTACTAAGGACAACTGAGGGCCCCTTAGACCAGCAGATGGGCCCCCTATGCCAACCGGGGGCCCCCCTCAGGTCAACCGTGGGCCCCCTCCAAGCCGATCGAGATGTCCCCATTCAGACCGGGGAGAGTGTCCCCTCATTGCGACCGAGGGGCCCCCTCAGGTCGACTGAGGGCCCCCTCAAGGCCGACTGATGGCCCCTTCAGTCTGGCAGAGGTCCCCTTCAGTGCCGACAGAGGGCCGCCAACGAGGTCCCCACGAGTCCACGATGGGCCCCTTTCAGACCCGAGATGGGCCCCCTTCAGATCTGAGATGGGCCCCTCTGAGCCGCGACGGGGGGTGGCATTTGCCCCAAATGCCCCCCCCCCCTCCCTGGCTGCGCCCCTGTCTTCGTGTATAAAAACTTATATAATGAAAAGCCCAAATATCACACTCAATATATGGCTAGACGTTCAACTATAGTATCAGTTACGTCAGTGTTAATTTTCTCCCCTCGTAGTTTGTTCCTTCAATGATTCAGATTGGATGTCTTGCATTACGAAAACTACACAATGCGATATGATGCTTCAGACATTGACGAGGTATGTGTCCAACATCCTGAGCTTAATATTTAAGTGCCATTGTTCAACAGACTGACATACGATGGTCTTAAGTGCTGCATAGTGCATAAGCGAAGCGCATCATGTATTGACGTGCGTCTTGTGCCATTCTCCTGTCATGTTCTGTATGGTTAGGTGTGTGATTGGCTCTATATAAAGCGCTGACGGTGCATACACTAGTGTTTGCTATACTCTTCCTCACGTGAGACCACCGACGAAGCTAGTGGAGTTTTATTGCAATTTAGCATCCGTACCATTAATCAAAGATGACAGTTTAAACACAGTACATGCAGTACAAATATGTGTGGTATTTCTATGTCCGTTTGCGGAAAATTGGGATGGTCTGTTTTGTCGATGATATAGCAGCTGATCGGGTGATAACGTGAATAGCTTATTGATTAATAACAATTTGATAATATCTCCTGGTCACACATGGTCATAGTCAATGTCACGGCTCTGGTCGTCAGCCTATCAGGGCTTCTGTCCCTTCAGTTTACAGTGATCAATATAGTCAGCCTGCAAGCACGTTCTGCAACGTAGCTAGGCGTAACATTGGTTGAATCTTCACTCCTCTTACACTTTCATGTTTTAGTACAGCTTTGGCAATGGGTCGTATGTATATATATATATATTATATATATATATATATATATATATATATATATATATATATATATATATACGCAAATAACAACCAAATATGGACGAAAATGTAAGTTTAAAAGCGCTGGCCAATGTTACATAATCATTTGACAATTCAATAATCGTTATCGTTAATAATGGCTTCAGCTCATTTAATAAATAAGTACTATGTAATCGATCTGAAAGAAGATCCACATTGCACAAAATACATTAAACTCAACTAGATGAATTTACTCGTTCTAGTGACGACGTATTACGTTGAGACAAACCCTCGCAAGAGTGATCAGAAATCTCTCCAGAGGCGCAGCCAGACGTCCAAAAGGGGGGACAGCATCCCAGAGGCCCCCTCGGCAAAGGGCCCCTGGAAAAAAATGTCGCAAAAAATATTTCCCGGGATTTAGGCAACTATATTTTGCGGGGCCCCTACTAAGTCGTAAACAGGGACGTCGCCGATAACTTTTTAGTGTAAAAGTCGGTCCAATGGGGGAGGGGGGGGTACACGTGTCTCCTCTGCCCCCTGGCTACGCCCCTGATCTCACATTGTTTTAGTGCCGACCTGACTGCCCTTGCCTATATAAGCGACCTTGTCAGCCTAGCGAGCCCCGCAGCAGCTGTCAGCGCGCAGCTGAATACCTCCGCGGTGGCACGTGACCCATTTGGTGTCATTTCCTGCGGGTGTGAAGAGTGCGTATCGGTCGACTACTCAGGTGCGAAGCCGTCTGTCGGCAGGCGTTAATTATGTCTAATTGTCGACACTATGACGCCACTCAAGCGAGGACGAGGGTCCGGACACCACTCGAGGGCACGGTAAATCCGTCAGATGGTCAGCGATGGTGGCAGCTGTCGCTTCAGCATGTTGATGTGTATACAGCACAGTACTCTGCGCAGTGACCAACTAGTCCTGCCTGGCCACTGGCCACCTGGCCAGCACACATCTCAATCAGTATCCATATAGAGAACTGACCCACTTCAGCCCAGAACGCAACTAAGCCAGTGGCTTCAGAAAGTTAATGCTTTGAAGACGATGACTTACGATGTTTATAATGCCAGAGACAGTCACAGACACCACTGAATAGTGGCCATACAGGAACAAGGAGATGCCACTTCTACCCAGGGGTGGATCCAGCCCCTCGGTTGTGTATATGCTACGGTTTGGGGGGGGGCAACTTTTTCCGGCAAAAAGTTACCCCCATTTTTTTTCTTCACGGATTTGGGCTTTTCACCTTATTTGGCATTAGAGATTAAAAAATACTATTTATTTTCCGAAAAAAATTACATTTTTTTTAATACTTTTTTCGAAAAAAATAAGGAAAAAAAATCGTGTGGAAAAAATCGGGAAAAAACTTTTTCGTTATTTTGGGGTAGAGAAATCGAGGCGGAAAATCACTTTTATAAAACACACAGAACACGCATTTCGTAGCATATTACACACGTAGGTAATCAATAAAACGTTTATCTCATACCAACTCGCAAGGGCGTCACCGATTTAATTATAGGGCGGTCGGAGAAATGACGAAAAAACGTATATCCGTTTTGTCTGCCGTTGCATGCCTTTGCAACATTTTAATGTGGATTTCCATGTTAAAAATACGCATTTTGGATTTGCATGTTAGGTACTTTAGGTGTTTTAGGGCCGATGTCCACTTTCATATCGTTTTTCGCGTCGCCTTTTTCGAACTCGGCAGGCCATGCTTAACTTGTAGCCAGCTTGCAAATTAACCCTCGCCTCAGGGGGGCCTGACGGCCTCCTTGATGTTTTTCTGAAATCACTTTTTACTCATGCGGCGCATCTTGCTGGAATTTCACTAGCTGAGTTGACAAAAAGAAAATGACATTTTAGTGACGATTATAGTTGGTGGAAAGACGGTAACTATATTGTAAAAATCGTAAAAAAAAAATTTGCAGCAAATTGCTAACAGAAAGCGACAAAGATCGAAAATGCCATTTTAATTAGGAAAGGCCAACTCGGATTTGCCGGAAAAAATTTTGTGTTTCTTAAACCCCTAAAAACTGAAAAAAATGGTGGGAATCACTTAAAAAAAAAATGTTGAAAGATTGAAAACCAAAAGATAAATGAGAGATAAATATGGGAAAAATACCCAAACCAAATTGTAAAGCAATGACTGCAATAACTATTTGTGATTTGAGTGATGACTCCCAAGTGTACGAAACCTCTCATGACGTTTATTTTTAATCACTTTTTTGGACTTTAATTTGACCAGATACGTAAAAAAATAAATACATTTTTCTGTATTCTGAGACAAAACTAGTCAAGGGCCAAGCATTTTATTTACAATTATTAAATTTCTATCATTTTGAGTTTTCTGAAGGAGAAAAAACGCTATTCTTGACGTGATCGAGTCTAGGTCATTCACTTGACCTGGAAGTTCACCCAATGACTGAACCCTAAAAATTGCATACCGTTAGATTCCTCACATGACAGGCAACATGCTGGTTCTTACCGCGTTGCTCTATTGATGCTTGGTTTGAAGATGAACAGGGAGGAATTCCTGTCAGCCCCTTCCCCCGTACGGCGAAGGTGGGAAAACGGTAAGGGCGAGGGTTGATATTGTATGAAGTGGCCCTGGGCAGGGAATTACCGTAAAAAAGGGAGAGCCTCTGCCATACATTAATAAGTTAATTTCCCATTCTCCTAATTTGTGGTAAGCAATTGCGAACTGTGTGATGCCGCGAAGTCGGCGCGAAATTTTTCCAGTTTGGTATTGTGAAATAGCTGGATTTTGACTGGCTTCAAAGCTATTTTAACGAGAAAATTGTTATCTGTATCTTTCCTCGGGTACAGACTCACCATGTTAATACCAATAGTACCAAAATCAGTCCGTATAAAACAATGTGGGTATTCACTGATGTCCTTGGGGGGGGGCCAAAAGATATGTTGGCCCCACCCTTTCGCTTTGGGGGGGGGGCATGCCGGACTGCGCCCCCCTTGGATCCGCCCCTGCTTCTACCAGTCCTACAACTCTGGGCTCAAAATGACGGCCTCAATGACATCCAGTCCAAAAAGAGTGCTTCGGAAATTACAGGGATTCGTGTGGTGTTTGAGAAACGTTGATGCTGTTCTGCTATATGCTTCACACTTAGGCATAAAAAAACAGGCACGAAGCCAGGATTTTCTCAGGGGGGCACGTCGGAAAAAAATAGTATTTTGTTCCTCAGCCATATGATGTTAACCGGAGGGAAGGGGGAGGGGATGGTGGGTCGTCAGAGAATTCCATTATATCTAGTGTGAATTTATTTTGCTCAGGGTGGCCGTAGCCCCCGTGCCCCCCCCCCCCTTTGGCTACGTCCCTGTTAGAAACCAATATCTGAATTGTCTTTCAACATTTCAAGTCTGGCCAGCGATGTGAGTTTAATCGGTTTCACCTATCCCTCTAAAAATATTGTAATCCTTCGCCAACAACGTTTCTCCCTGTTAAGAAACTGCGTTAGCTTCTGGATCTATTTGGGCTTCTATATCCAGTCAATTGCTCTGTGGGTTGGAGTGAGTCGGTGTTACTCTCCATTCTCTGCGGACCGGTGAGGGCTTCATGCTCAGTCATTTCCTTGCGAGCTGGATTGTGGCAGGTCAAGGGCGACTCGCTATCCACAAAAAGTATGGGGACGTATGGGCATATCTGAACGCTATTCTTCCACACCTGGCAACAACGCAAATTAGCGCACATGCGTAATTAACTATATTGGAAAAATGTCTGGGGGATTGACACACGTCCTCTCTGTTCTCCGTCTGTGGCTGCGATAGTTCACTCCTGTAAGGTGTGGGCTTACCCTTTACAGATTAATTTCACTACGGCCAAGGATGCTGCTATTCATCCATTCCAGATACATGCCCTGACAAGAAAGAGTGCGTAAAGGAGCTACTTGATTGAGTTCACGTCCGTGTCCGACTCCGATACTGCGTACGATGAGTGACTCGATCGCGCTCAGCGCTCGCGTCTCGAGTCGTACTCGCCGTCGCGGTACTGAGCGTGGCGCGACGGACGGTGATGTTCTCGCGATCTGAGCGTTCGCGCCAGCAGGCTGCGATGAGAATGCCCAGAGTGAATCCTCGAGAGGCGTGGTGGAGATACGATCTGTGCGTCCACCAGCGTCCAGCGCCCAGCGGCAGATAATCACAGCGGAGGTCCAGCGCCCCAGCAGCGATACTGTGCAGGCTGACGCGACCAGAAAGACGGTCTGATATGCTTCTGTGTCCTCATTGTGTCTTCGTCAATGTTCAGGCCATTGATTAAGCGACTCCGCAAGTGTGTAATACCTCGCAGCTTGACATATTTGGTGAGAGCGAATGGCTGCTATCAAAAGACCCCAATATATACAGAATCTAAAAGGTAAAGCTTATCCAGAGACAAATGTGGTGAGACGTTCTTTGACTTGTCAGCGGTATTTCATTACATGTTCTGCGTGACGTATTTGCCATCGTGGTGGATCGAATGGAATGTGTGACAAGGCGTAACATTTTTTAAAATACGACTATTTTTAGCTTATAGTACTGGCCGGGATCAAGAGACACAGATGAATCTGACTACACCACTATTTTAATTTTCATGTCTTTCAGTACAGAAAATATTCATGTGGCTTGTGGATTTCGGCAAAAAATAGACTGCTGTTGGAAAAAGTGAGACAACAATGTTGTCTAAATGAATGAAGCAGCCAGAATGATACGTGGGGGCTTTATTCTTTGTTTGCACCCACGGAAGCTATTCTTTGACTTAAGTTAGTTTTGGTGATACCAGTTAATACTGTTCTAGTTAAAATAATAACTTGCAAATAATAACTTTAAATTATTATGAATATTAACTTATGAATGATATATACCGTTTTTACATGACGTGTTAGGGAGCCGCAGGGGGGGGGGGGGCAGGCGAGGAAAACTGTTCCAAAACTTTTTATTTTGATTGGGGAGGGGAATTCAACCCCCGTAAACTTGAGTCTCAATACCTGGTTCCAAAATTACGAGGCATAGTCCACGACCGCCTGGGGACGGGTCGGATCCGATCCCCCTCGGTTTTTCCTGAATAACTTCCGAAGCGTTGCAGATGCCGCCGTGAAACCTTGTATACCTTTGCGTACATTAATTGTACGTCATCTGTGAAAAATTGAACAGTAGTGTCGAACAAAAGATGAGATATACCGATTTTAGTGACGTCGCTACATGGAATTTGTGGTCGAAAATAGCTAAATGTTGAAAAAATCTAAGAAATCTAGGTTTGAAGCAATTTGGAATTTAAAAAACGCTGAAACACGTGAAATGAAGAGTTCTTTAAAATAGCTATCTCGCATCTAAAAAGTTGTTGGACCCCAATTAAGAATATAGAAAATTGAATAAAAAGTAAAACAAATTGGGAATTTGTGTCCCTCTCCCCAACTTCAAATGAGTTTCTACGCCCCTGCATTTACAAGAATGTCCGATGTCCGTGTGACAAACGAAGTTATGTGCTTCCGCGGAGGATTGATTTCTATTTCAGATTCTTACCATTAACATTATTTTTGTATAGCTTAGATTCAATCATCTGTTTCACTGCGATGATATATTCGAATGTAGCTATTGATATTTGATTGCAAATGGGTTATGCAACCCTCAAGGATCGGACACTAGCCATCAATGATCGCACATTCAATGACATGTTAGAGAAGCATCAAATACCCAGTTCCACTTTATAATTAATCACACAAGATCAATGTGGTCGTTATTTTTTCACCTGCACCGAATCAAATGTGGTTACAATGGATTGTCGGGATGGTTAAGTAAGGCGCGTCCACTTAATATAATATTCCTTCTTCAAATGCTACCATTTTATCGCGAAATTCGACATTTAACAAGAATACTCTGGGATGCCCTCAAAGCATTGACGAGGAATATTTCCGATGAACAGTTTGCGTTTATCATACCGTAGAGGCTATAAAGTATACACCCTTTTTTCATATTGATATCGAAAATGCCAAAAAGATCGATTTAATAGTGAGGCCTAAGCTACAGATGATAACGGCAACAGCTTGCACTTATATATCAGGATCACTCTAAGCCACTGATATCGTAATTTAAATGAGCGGACGGCAAGGTTTAAGTATAGCGTTAGCAACAGAGCGATTTAATTTAGTCGATAAATAAATAAATAAATAAAATAAATAATAAAATTAATAAAATAAATAAAATAAATATCGATAGGTTAGGTATACATAAATATTAAATTTCGCCATATGCATACTGATATGGTTGACCAGAATTTTGCAATTTTGTCCATACATGATGGCAGCAGCATCTTTTATCACAACATAGATATTGTTATTTGTTGGCGAAGTATCACAGTGTCTCCAGCGAAAATAAAGGGTGTAAAAATACCAGATTTTTTACTTCAATAAATCAAAAAATATGCATCAAGTACATATTTACAATACCTACACCATTTTCAAGAACGATTCGGGAAAATTGTTATCCAGTATGGCATACATTTGTACTGCATTATGCATTATGCACTCTTCACCGCAGCACGTGCTCAAGAAGTGCTCATTTTCTTGCGAGGCACAGATCGGCTCGTTTTATCTACATCACAGATGAGTTAGAGCACATTTATTTCCCAATGTTTCGAGTATCTCGCATGACGCCTGGTTTCGGTTCCCCAGATTCTGGGGATCATCCTGATGTACATTTGACCTGAATTACCCCCGCAACAGTAAAAGTGTGTGTGTGTGTGGGGGGGGGGCGGGTTAGATCAAGAGAGTGGGTGGGCCAAGCATAGCAAGTCTTCCGGCTGATGACATGATCATCACTCTTCAGAGTGTTGTTGCAGCCATGCAATCGTTGTGCGTGAGGGATTCCCTCTCATCCTGCTGGAGCCACGCAATTGCCCTGATCATCACCAACGTCAACGACAATCGACACTTCAGACGATTTCTTAATCCTCGTTTCATAAACACCATTTCGTGCAACGTCATTAGCCGGGAAGACAACATGCTTGGCCCACCGACACCCTCGACTTGGCTCCGTTTATTTGTATTTTTTTAAAGAGAAAGGCCTCAAGTCAAAAGTATATCAAGATGACCTCCAGAAACTGGAAGAACCGAAACAAGTCATAAGAAGAGAAGAGATACTAAAAAAAACACACAGCAAAGAAGTGTACTCCAACTCATCTGTGAGGTTGCAAAAACGCGCCGATTTGTGCCTCGCAAGAAAATGAGCATTTCCTGAGCACGTGCTGCGGTGGAAAGTGTATATATAGCGTAAGCAATGCTGATTTTCTTATCTCTCCATGAACTCTTCTTTGAAATGATGTAACGCAACAATGTATAGGTATATGACGCAAATTTGTTTATTCAAGCAAGCTTAAAATGTACATTTTGTATTCCCGCCCGACATAAAATGTTACTTTTTATATTGTGTTTTGTGCTAGCATTGTTTCATATTTCATACCATCTGTTTCTTTTTTCTTGAGAGAATGCTGACTTAGTAACAAGCTTGCAAACCTTATATTTACGATACTGTAATACAGTCACATGATTATTGCAAAGTAGTATTTATCATGTCAATGCGCTGGTGGTGGTGCTTTAGTGTTTAGTGGAGCCGCTAGCATTTTTTAAGGGTATCCAACAGTGTAATGATATGATGATTACAAAATACATGTTTATCAGATATATTTTATCTTTAGGCTATCCAGTGGCAGGTGTAACGTAGCAGAAAGTTGCAAGTCCGCCAGATTACGAGAGCCGCATATGGTTTGGTTCAGCTCTGTCCAAAGTGACCGCACGGGAGCATTATGGACGGTTTCGCACTTCATTCTAAAGTGGTCGAGACCCGGTCAAAATAATAATTTAAATATATTACAGTGAGCGTTAACCTATCGAACATACAAACCGGTGCCAGTGCGCACCCGATGCGTGAGACCTCCCTGGGCAGCTGCCGGGCTGTCTCGATCACATAGTTGAAGTCTTCTCGGCCAGGGTGCGATTGTTGACACCTACGCTGGTGCTAGCGACGTGTGCTAGAACGCAGTCGCCAAAGGTGTTGAACATGACCACAAATACAACACAGTGCATGCAAACAACGAGCAGAGTTTCAGCCTGTACCGGCCAGAACCGGCCGTTTTCTTGCCATTCCTTGAGCCTAAGCAACTGACGGACTCTGTCAGTGTTGTGGGAACGATGTGCGGCGGGCTAGTTCCGTCTTCCTCTAAGAGATGGCAGTGCCTGCCCGTCCGGGAGCAGTGCTCGCGACCCGCTATAGCGCCGGCAGCCGAGCTCGAGCTGGGCCACACAGAGTCGGTCGGTCGGTGTTCACGCGCCAGCTGGCTGAGAGGCAGCTCCAGCAGCGAGCGCCGAATGTAGAAACTTTGTCTGTGTGTTGAGACGGATGCAGGGAAGCATCTCGAGGCTGTTTGGAATGAGTGCAGTACAGCAAAACAGCGGCCGCGGCGAGGGCGGACTGTAGGGGATGGGGAAGCTGTGGACTGTCGGGGATGGCGTGGACCGTTCTCTACCCGCTCCTTTGCGGGTAGAGAACTCACCGTGCACGCTTCAGTCGCACTGAGGCGCATGGGTGGAGTTTTTCCAAATATGTTGGTGGGGAAAAATGAAATACGTTAAGACACTTGGGTGAGTCCCCGAAATCACCATCGTGTTAATCTGGGAGATCTAGTGACTCAGAGCGCTTGATAAAAAAATGTATGTTACAGTAAGCCCAAATGCACTTTCATGGATATAGATCATTTCAAATATTGCAATATGCTCCAAAACGCTACAATCAACAAATAAATTTCCAATTTTGCACACTATCCATTTTTACACTCCATATTTGTTTAGGAAGGAATAGCTAAGTGCATACCTAGCAAACAATTTTTATTTTCAAGTTACTTTAAATCACAATGCCCTCCACTCCACCAAACATTAACAAGACAGGAAAGAAACAGAAAAACCCTGAACCTTACAACAAGGACATGACACATCTCTGGTCAGGAAGGATAGCAGCCTCAACAACATATCAGAATACCAGACGCCCAGGCACTGACACAGGTTCTTTCTGAAGAAAGTTTCTCCCTCCTTGGGCATAATAGATATCTTCAGGATGACCATTTGGTAAAATATGAAAAATGGTTGGTATGCACTCATTTTATAAAAGAGTATATTAGTAGCGAAAGCTCTCTGGCGAATATCGATGATTTTGTGCCGCCAACATGATCCTGGCAAATAGGGAATATCTCAGCAACATAAAGTGAATCTGGAGAAATGAAATATATGGCTAAATTCAGAAAAATATATTCTGTAGACCAGTGTCAACTATATACAGTTGCTGGGGCAGTGGCCCCACCAAATGTAAAGGAAACTCCACCCCTGCGTGGGCTGACAACAGAAAATTGCAACATGTCTTGCTTATTTGTACACTAAGAACGCACGAGAAACGAATTATGGATGGCCTTTTAGTAGGTTTCTATGGCGGCGGCAGGTGAATGTGTTGGATCGATATACCTAGCCTCAATATTTTTACTGATAGAAAGGCGGAACATTCAATGATGTGTATATGTATGTTTAAGTTACAATAATATGTTTTTACGTCTCTTGTTCGTACATTAGCTTCTTAACGTTTTATCGTTAAGATATAGTTTTATTTTCATTGAAATACACCAGCCTATGCGAAATTCTTGACAAATATATTGCGTTGAAAGTCACATAACAACTTGCAAGCCAGAATATCATCAAATACACTGTTAACAGGTGGCAATAAAGTGCTATTTGATGCTCCTTGTGACACCTCAGTCATATGACACGCTTCGATAATGCCTTGGGGAGAAGTGGGGTGTTGACGATTGTCAGGGGCAGACATAAATTGTTAACTTAATAGGAGGGATAAACCTAATCCTCCTTCCATGTTCTTTATTCATATTTAACATATTTTATTCCATGAAGGCAATAATTCAAGTCTTTGTCATAAACTAGGGTGTTTCGGGGGTTGATAATGAAGGCCAACGCCGCCGAAATAGAGCGTCGCACTGGTACTGGCGTTTCATTAAGGCGTCTTGCGTTATCCTATGCATATCAATGTAAACGCATGCAGTTCCGTGCCGATGGGGACACTATCAAGTCCACAAAGTGAAGAAGAGTGATGTTTGGTGGCGCGAAAGGGGGCGACTGGAACATGATAGCGACACGCCGTACATGGTTGTCTCTTTGACAAGAGTTATTAGGATATACAAAATGCAAAGGAATGGTATTGATTGCTGGGTACATTGCTAATAAATAATACAAAGGGATTCGAACGATACGAAGCTTTTAAGAGAACACGGACTGCACCAGTACTGTAATGAAGTCTTGAATTTCCTTTGCCGTCTTAACAAGGCTTATGTTATGTTATGTTAACGATTTTTAAAATAATAATTATACAACTGACATTTTATTTTAACTATATGTTTAACCCTCGCCCTACTGGAGTCCTAACAGGACCCCCCTTAAGTTTTTTATTGCATAACTTTGTATGCATGCAGCCGATCTAGCTGTCATTTTCAGTAGCTGAAGCTACAACAATTATACGTATATAATAAAACAATCGTTAAAATTGGTTGAGTAGTCTAGGAAATAATGACGTTTTAGTTACGTCATGTTGGTGGAAAAACGATAAATGTTAAATGAATCGTAGAAAATAGATTTTTGCAGCAATGTGCCAACAAAATGCATGAAAGGTAGAAACTGACAATTTCTTTTGAATGTCGATCTTATATTTTCAAAGTGTTGTTTTTTACCCTCCCCCCAAAAAAAATGTTCAAAAACCGAAATATATGTAAGAAAACTAAGTATAGATGTTACACAAACCGAATTTCAAAGCAATATCTCTTATTTATTTTGACTGAGTGATGATTCCCTTAGTGTAAGAATCAAATGACGTATTTTTTAATATTTTTTTTTTCTTTTGTGACCAGACACGATTTTTTTTTGGAGACAAAACTGGTTTGGGAGAAAACCTTTGTGTTTACATTGATAAATTTCTAATTTTGAGGTATTCTGCTCGCTATTCCTGACGTGTCGAGTCCAGGTTTCTAATGCAAATCGCCCATAGCAACTATCATATATGGTGACGATTTACGTGCTCTAGAGGTCATTTACTAGTCTAGACCTAAAAATTGATTTATGGTCAGATAGCTAATTCGACGGCAAACATTTTGACGTTAATTCAATCATTGTATTTTCATAAGTTTAATAATGACGACGAACAGAACAAAATCGCTATTTTTGGACGTAGTCGATTTTGGGTCATTCACTTGACCTGAAAGGTCACCCGTTGTCCTGAAACATAAAAATCAGATACAGTTACATTCCTCACATGACGGGTGGCATGCTGGTTTTTACCGCGTTGCTTTATGTTGCTTGGTTTGGATTTTGGAAGTTAACAGGGGTGTCTTTTTAGGGTAGGGCGAAGGTTAAAGGTGTTTCCTCTTATAGCTTCGAAACATAATTTCCGTAAGATCAACCTGTCTTTTTAAGTGCAAGAACTGTTGATCCACTGTCCTATCCCTCCCGTATACCTCGGTACTTTGATGTTTTCCTTATTCCAATAGAAGGAAGACCTGTTTTTTAAGGGACGTGCATTTGTCTGAAGCTGTTAACATGACCTGTCATTCCTTAAAGATCTCGTGGGTGAAATCAACTACGCAGAACCTTTAGCGAAATGGCGCTCATGTGCCACCCTGATAGACGCGCACGAAAACACCACACTTACCGAAAGTAATGCCCGCAGCAGCATGGTCCAGCTTGGTCTGCTCTGTCGAGGGAAACCAACTTGTTCATAGCGCAGGGGGACTTTTTGCATGCCAACTCCAATGCGGAGGAAGGTCAAGTGGTGAAATATGTAAGTCCTAGCTTCATTATCTGGCCACTCCTAGGTGTGGTGGTTGTATTCATAAAATAATTATGCAATAACTGTTCAGTGAAATGTATGACATTTGTTTAATTGTAGATCAGAATCACTCTCGGTGATCAAATAAATGAATTAAATACATTTAAATGTAAACATACAGGAACAATACAATTCGATAAACGCGTTTCGACACGAAGTCGGTGTATATTTTACCGATACTGACGACGACTTCGTGTCGAAACGCGTTTATCGAATTGTATTGTTCCTGTATGTTTGAAACTTGTCTCAACTGCAATATATTTAAATGTAAGCCACTCTGCCTCTACTGCCAGTATTGTATCACTGTTACGGTAGGATGTACCACAAAATAGTAACTGGTCTACTAATGAAGCAAGCAAAGATAGCAGCTTCATTAACAAGATTTACGCTGCTGCAAACATCCATTTCACAAATATTGCATTAACGACCCTCCAAGTGTCAATGGGTCAAACAATCAAACATACACGAAGAGCAAACTTTGACATTTCCGAGGTGTGCGGCAAGACGATAGACCCCCAGCCCCTGCAGTCGGATGACGGTTTAAGGTCAGTATGACTGGTGCAACACTCACCTTCGTGACCCGTAACACCCATCACACGATCACGGCGAACACATAGGAAACCCCAAGACTCCCCCCTCCCCTCCTCCCGCCAACCGACTCATTGCTGCTTCGTGAGCCTGGCTATCGTTTCCCAGTGACCGCTCGTGATGGTTGATGACCACCAAGTTATGTCAGCTGTGGGGTTCTGTATTGACCTCACTCTGCTGCTCACCGGGAGGACGACAAGTGTCCGAATCAGCTCTGGCACCCCTCCGCACCCTCCCCCTAATGAGCCCCCCTAACGAGTCACACGCCGGCATCACGCAGAACATGACTCGTACCAGCAGCACCCTAGCGCGACGTGCATGCATTGTTGATACCGGCGGCGGGTGTACCATTGTAGCACATTGTGGCAGCTCCAGAGAGATTGACGGTCAATGCACGGACGAGGGGGGGGGGGGAATGACCGCGACAGGTGCACTGGAGAGTACAGATACTGTGGTTGATATAGGATGAGATTGACGGCCTATCTGTGATATTTGACTGGGGTTGAAGAGTGCATCGTGTGTGTTGGTGACAGACAGCCAAGCATGGCGGTGCATGGCCACTGGCCAAGGTTGGGAAAGGGTAATATGCAATACCACGGAGAAGGGATATACCTACAGGAGACGCCACTCCCCAGGATTCCCCATTGCTGTCGGCGACAACGCAGTGCTGCCATATTCGCCCGGCAGATTTCTTTCGGAAAGAAAATGACGCTCGGCCGCCCGCTCCAGGCCGGGACCCTATGAGGCACATTAATACGCTAAAATGTGATGTTGGCTCACTTTTGTGTTGATTTGAATATCCATATGTGCTATATCAAATAGCCTCTAGCTGGTCAAATAGCATCTAGCTTATCGCCGCTTTTTCCCTTTCTGGCTTCTATAGAAGCTACGCTGTCGTTAAAAGTGTCGGAGTGGCGCCTCCTGTACAGGGTCCGCCGAAATTAGGGAAACGCTCTGAGTTACCTTCCACTGAGAGGCGCCCACGCAAGCTACATCCGTTGAATTTTGTACCACAGTTCTCTCGCGGTCTCAGGAACGGTACAATTTTAAATTAATGTTCTGGCCAAGGGTCTATTCGTAAGCCTGGGTGCAGTGAAGAACACCTTATAGCGAACCGTCTCTGCGCGGGAACGGCACCGGTACCGTCTCTAAGACGCTTAACGAGTCAAGAAAGCGTATAAAAATGACCCGAGGCATGCTGAATCAAAGAGGAAATTTTGAGAGAGCCAAAGGTNTCCAAGCGCATTGAGCGCTTCTCCCCACACTGATATATTTGTATTGAAATAATTGTGAATATTGCGTCTTTGTTTGCTTACTATTGTTGTACTGTTCACTATGATATTACTTAATAAAACATTGTGATGATGAGAATGATGATGAGATTTGATTAGACAAGATCAGGAGTCAGCGCGAAATAGGGAAAACGCTCTGAGTTACTTGATTCCACTGAGAGGCGCCCACGCAAGCTACATACGTGAATTTCGTACCATAGTTCGCTCGCGGTCTTAGAAACGTACAATTTAAATTATTTCGGCCAGGGTCTATTCGTAAGCGGTGGGTGGCAGTGAAGAACACCTTATAGCGAACCGTCTCTGCGCGGGAACGGCACCGGTACCGTCTCTAAGGCGCTTAACGAGTCAAGAAAGGGTATAAAAATGACCCGAGGCATGCTGAATCAAAGAGGACATTTTGAGAGAGCCAAAGGCCAGGAAAAGAAAAGAGAAAACAAAAAGACCGAGATCATCCAGAAGGTGAAAAGAGTCATCAGAGCGAATCCGAGAAAAATGTTGGCGAGGTCCAGCAATCTTCACAGGTGCCAACGAGAACATCAACAAGGAGTTGCTGGAGCAGCACGTCTAGCCCTGGATACGTCGTGCGCACCCTAATGGCAAGTACGGGTTCCAGCAGGATAGCGCCTCTGCACTTACGGCCGAGCAAACTAAAAAAATCCTGAAGTCGAAGATGACGAACGTCAGGACACAGGAGTTATGGCCCCGTCATCACCCGACCTCATCTCCTTGAACTTCTCTACCTGGGCGCGTTTGGAGGCCGAGGTGTGCAATGTCTCTCACCCAAACCTTGAGTCGCTCGAAGACTGACCTACGGAGGGTGCTGGCACAACAGATGGACTAGAGGGCACTACATCGCAGCGATGGTCTACGCAGTGCTTGCAGTTCTGCGTGTGGCAGTCGAGGTGATTTGAGGACTGGAAGGTCGAATCACTGTGGATAGCTGCAGACGTATTGACCGTGGTGTGTATGTCTGGAAAAATAAATGTCATTGGAATAATTATTTCTTTTGATTTGGTGCAGGTCCTCTCAGATGCAATAAGCGTTACCCTAATTTCGGCGGACCCTGTAGGCCGCCAAAGGGGACCAAGTTAAACTGCTAATCTGGTTTCCTTGCTTATTCAATGTCTGCAAAATGTATACAGGTGATCCCATAATTAGCTTCCTCCTTTTAAATGCGCATAAAAAACGACAAAATGACATTAGCGACACAATATTTCGTAGGTACGATGGGACATTGAAGTCTTGTTGCTCACATGCTCTACCCTCTACTTTCACTGGGTACCGTGTAGCACGTGCTCGATATGACCCCCTTCCCTCCGGATGCACTCCTTCACCCGGACTGCGAAGTTCTTGAGCACTAACGCGGCGGTCTTCAGTCACTTTCTTTCGGTTTATGGACAACTGGTATGGAGTAGGGAAATGCCGAGAGGTTTTCCCTGAGGATCCTGCGGGTGTTTGTGCGGGACAGGTCAAGTGATTGCGATCTTCTGTGGCAAGACTTCTTTGGGCTTCTCTCCAATGCCTGCGGACTCTTTCGATGTTTTCTTCTGATCTTGTTGAGACTGGCCTCCCAGCTTGCCCCTTTCGGACATCATTCAAAGTCCCTTCTTTCTCCATTTTTGGATTTTTGTATTCTAAAATAATCTTATCATGTAATGACTAGGCGCATATATCATGTGCTTCCCGAAATATTTTGCATAACCTTTTTGGGTCAGTATGATTGAACCAGTGGTAAGGTATGCTTTGTATAGGTAGAGCCTTTCTGCGAATAAGAAGCTCATGGTGGTTTTCATGGACATCACACACGAAACTTCATCGAATAAGGTTTGCAAAAATATAAAAATCACGTGCCAATCACCACGTGCAAAAGTTATGTGGACATTTCAAGCTAGGAAGCTAATTATGGGACTACCGGTAGGATCAACGGTCATATTATCGAAACAGGCAGGATTCAAAATATATTTTTCACTCCATTGCGTAAGAAAACAATACTGGAAAAGCCTGCAGTTTGGTGAAATTCAAAAGTACTTACAAGCAGCTTGTATGTACTGGTCATTGAAAGCATGTAACGCTTATCAACTTTAACTTGAAATATATTTCGGTAGGAATGTTTTTGTGCAAAATGTGATGAATTTACAATATATTTTTGTCTCGTCTATCGATTTTAAGTCATAACTCCATTTTTGTGGGAAAAGGTGAATATTTCCCTTTAAGGCACCTGTATCAGATGTCACCTATCAGCGTTAGCTGATTTTCTTGGATTTATGGCAAGCACAAAGTCACACAATGGAGTAAAAAATATGTTTTGAATCCTGCTTGTTTCGATAATATGACAAAGTCTTCGGCATTTAAATGGACAGCATTGATGCAAATATGGAGATTCATCCCAACCATCATGTTTTATCCTCCAACTGAATTGAACTGTTCATGAATAACAAGGAAATAATTCAACATTTCATAAATCCACTTAAAAGATACGTAAAAGCATTATTAGCATCAATCATCATTGTACCGATCTATGACGGACATCTACGATCTTCAGAGATGTCCCTATTTTCTCCCGACAGCCACTGTTTGGCATCTTCCCGGCGCGGAGGCGGCTCTGTAAAGGTGAGAAATGTCTCAGCTGACCGCAAACAGCCATGCCATGGCCTTGGGGGCCGCTGGGGAGATCCTCAAAGCTATTCAGTTAAACGTGTGCCGGCAAATAACTCTGCATTTAGCAACCGTGAACAGCAGGATTTATTTAATCCACTCTCTGATCCAGGCGCCAGCTCTTCAACTGTCCCGAGTAATTAAGTATTTACTTTGTAAAGAAGTTCAGCGAAGGCAGAAACTGCGGCCTGCCTTGACAACTTTCCGCGAAAGCGTTGAGATGTTATTCATTCTTATTTTGGTTTGTTCTTTCCACCGGCGTTGAAAACATGTCCACGATGGGATTACAATGTATGAGGCAAGTAGCTGGAAACCACATATATAAATTGCAAGCAGCCCAGCCAGCCGAGAGCTTCTAATGACATTCTGCAGATTCCACCGACAAGATATGTCGGAGGACTCGGTCCGTTAGCTTGTTATCAATCCAAAAATGAGGGCAGACGATCTGCATTCTGCGCATCGGCATGTTTCGCATTGTGAGCTCACCAGGTCAGCGATCCACGTCAGTTAAGTTTCTCATAGCTAAGGTTCCAGAATGCGCAATGGGGTACCATAATAATACGCCTACCATCTATGGCTATTTGTAAGGTACCAATATGTTGGGTGCATAAAAACAAGGATAATTTGTTATAATGTAAATTTTAACAAAAATAAATAATTATTCGAAATAAACTCAGAAACAATTAAAAATCAAAACAATTATTACCTAACCTGGTCACTGTGGTCAGCATAAACATGATTTGAAGCGCCATGGCGACACAAACATGATGGCGTTAAACGTATTGCTTCATCTTGCTTAGGTAAAACGTTATTTGAGAACAACAGTTTTGGCAAAAAATACACCTTTTACCATCGATGACCTCTCAGCCTTAACTATTGACCTGCGCTCAAAATTGAAGACACGCTGGCGATTGAAAATTTAATGATCTTACGATTGCTTTTCTCGTTTGTTCTTAGCTGTCATAGTTCCCGAGATATGTGGGGGGTTTCTGGAACGAAGTCCTAAATGGGAAAATGTGACCTTTGATGACCTCTGGTGACCTCAATATTGACCTGACCTAAAAAAACTGGCATGCTTTCGATAGAGCTTGTCTCGACCTATCTAACGCCGTTTCCCGATTTGGTTTAATTTAGTTTATTCAAGTAAATCAGCAACAGGCAGCAGTGACCTAATTACAGCTCAAGTCCATCGTTCAAACATATCAAATTAAAATTAAACATCACATTAATAACGTACACATAAAAAGGCAAACCTAACAAAATTGCACCAAAATACAAATTTATATATATATAAGAGCACTTACAACCCTAAATATATACATACAAATTAAAAGCATATAACACAATTCTAAAAAAAACATAAAACAGCGATTGAAAGAGTTATAAGCAGATATTACAATGGACACTGTTAAAAATATCTCACTGCCCCAGCTCACTTGGTAGGATGCCTCGAATGGGTCTACCGATAGACATTTGGCCCGGTGTTCATTTTGCGCCCTAACGTCCCTCCCGAACAGTCCACGTTCAATGGTATCCACTCGCACTTCACGTGTGGATGGAACGTGGATGAGTTGGGATTGCGCAGCACTAGTTTGACGCTCGGGCGTTTCCCGTTTGTCGCTACGTTGCGTGGTTATCAAGATCGTAGGGGGGGGGGGCAAAATCCCCCCTCCAGGGCGTATAATCCTCAGAGGCCCTCCAGGGGCGTGTTAATAGCCGAGAGCACCAGCCGAGTGCACAGTGTGCTGCGACCTTCCACACCTGTGACCTGGCCTTCCTGGACCTGCCTCGTCTTATGACACGTCTCCCGGAAGGCAGGCGGTCCACTGGGACACATCCGGGGTCCGCCTCGTGAGCCGACCCCATGTCGGAGCTTCTTAGCGCTGCTCACGGCTCATGTTCGCCTCGGCCCTCGGTCGGACGCTACCGATTCCGCTTAGTGTATAAGAGCGCCAGCCAGTCGCCTTATTTGGTGTGGCGGAGCCGACTGACGCTGGGATGAGTGAAGTTATGAGCGGTTGTAATTCGGAGATCCTGACGAGAATGCATCTATTGTGGTGCACCCGACCGCGAGTGGAGGCCGGATGGACTGGTTATACGGCATGGCTTACGACCTGCGATCTTGCCTGGTGCGCTGCTCTTGGCTGCTGGTTATGAGAAACTGACTAATGAATTCAGTTTGGTATCGTAGAGGCTAGATTTTAGCGATGCTAATTTGGAACCTGGAAACTGTGTTTCACCTTAATTATGTAGCCTGTGATTGCGTATTTTGCGTCACGCCATCTTCCAATATGCCAGAACATCTCATCAGCTGTTGGTGGTCTCTGAAGTGTCACTGTGTGCATTTTCAAAGTTAATGGTTTAATGTTTTCGACCGATGATGCGACGTACGATATCTCGATACGATATTCGATTTTTCACATTCTAATAGCTTTATCTGTCGTTGCATTATTTTCGCTCGTTGTTCTCCCTGACAACATAATTTAACGCATTTTCTAGCCAATATTTACCACTAGTACCTACTATTTCATTGTTGTTTGCTTGTAATTATCTTATATTTTATTCTTACATTCGAAAAATACAAGGAAAAAATCATTAAAATGTTATAACCATATGAACACTGGTAATTTAAATGCCGCTTAAAACGCACGTTTAAAAAAAGTAAAGTTTATTTACATTCATATCATTATCATGAAGCAAGTTGTGCGATATTTTGTGGATTCAAGTCATGCCAGTGGATATTCATTACTCACATTTAACAAATATTAATAATGATTTTGTTGCCAGGAATGTCGATTCGTCTTACCTCACCGGATTTCTATAATTCCTTTCGACCGGCGATTTATTTCCATCAAACCCAGATCCGGATAGTGATGGACTGGAAAGGCCGAATATCGCCACCACACCTCCACTATTGCTCATTTCCCTCTCGGTTAACGCTGGGCACGTCCTCTGACGTGTGCGTCCTCCACGTCACCAAGCTCCCATCAGCAGCATTACTTCACCCGTCTCCCATCAAGAGCTATTACTTCACCCATCAGCCATCAGGAACTGAGCGTTCACGGCCGGCCTGAGACGATACTGCGCCGCCGAGATTAGGCCGACGAGTGGCCCGTGTCAGCGCCGCGTGCAGGGGGTAGGGTCTGAGCGGTCATTTCTCACGATTGGTGATGCTCCGGGACAGTTTGATGACCGGAGTGCGCGCGGCACGTGCTCTCGTTGACCTCGGGGTCAGAGACTGGCGGTTCCTTCACGCCCCACGGACACCCCGGCCTCCCCAGCCTCTCCGCCCACGGCCTCCTGGCTGCACGGCACAGGCTAGTGGAGTCGTCGCATTTCTACGCATATACATACAGGTACTGATCATTTGGCTGAACACGTTCTGAAAATATTCATCAAATAACTTCGAAAATATAATCAGCTCCGCGGATATATGTATAATAATTATTCGCGCACGGGCTAGGGAAATGGTCAAACGTCTGGTTGCATTGGCAGGTACTGACATGGGCGTCGCCTCCTGCAATGGTGACACTGTCCCTAGTAATTTTCAGCCATTCTCAATATGGTCCCATGCGGGGGTGTAGTTTCGTATTCAGTTGGGGGGCTTTAGCCCCCCTCAACTTGGGCTTCAGCCCCCCAAGCTTGGACGACGAAGTGGGTCAAATCTGGGAAGAAACCCGTATTTTGCGTATTTTGATGGTACTTTAAGCTATTTTTCCCAGCTCAGCCCCCCAAACTTTTCTGGAGAAGCTACGCCCCTGGACTCCCATGTTAAAGTACATATGCACTTGGATTTGTTCCTTCTAATTGAATGACCGTGGCGACGCCATTGGGTAGGTACAGAGCGTGAATTGTTGAAGTCTGCTGGCAAGACATCCAGCTTCTCCGAAATACAAGTTTACTTGAAGTGATGTATGACTTTGGCAAGCTTAGGTGATTATCCTTACCCGTCACATTCTCTGGAAAAACACATTTAAGAAAGTTGTACGATGCCTATAAAGCTGGAAGGATTGCTCCTTTATTTTTATGAGAACGAACATGTTTGGATTGTACATGCTAGGATTAAAAGACAGTGAAGTCGGTTCGATTCCTTGATGACTGGAGCCTAGCAACATATAAGGGTATTCAGCTTTGTGCTGTCTGTTATCTTTATCATCGGTTGTAGCTTCTGGAATTTATTTTCTTTCGAAAGAGGCTGTTCACAAAGTATTTTTTCGTTAATGCCTTTTAATTATTGGTCCTTATTTATGACTGGTAAAGCTGGCACCGCGGTAGTTCCAGAGTCTTGTTTGACCAGACGTTTCCATTTACGTCCACGTCAGTTTTCGGCATCAGTTACCTCGTGTCCACCCCTTCTACTCATCTGTCGTCACACCCTTCGTCGAACCGCTCTTTCACACCGGTTGGGACATTTGAGGGAAGGCATGCCACCACTGCATACCAAACCAACATATTCCCTCGGGCCAGAAAACGGCGATTCACTGCGACTGGAAATCGACTGCAACGGCTCTGAACGGGCCTTAGCCAGTACGGAATACCGTGCAAATGGTATGCATTGGTCATGCAAATTCTCAGAGAGTCGTCACCATCAAAGCGCCGCCTGCTTGCGGCCGACTCTCTGCCTCCCTCCACTGGCACGCTCAGCGTCAGAGTCGGCGCGACCCCGGGGCCCAGAGGTCTGCGACATTCCCCAGACTCTCAAACCCAAACGATTCCGACTGTGATTCAGAGGCGATTTAACTCGGAATCATTCAGACGCTGGATGGCTTAGTTTGGTGCCCTCAGACGCAGGATGACATAGCTCGGTGGCCCTCAGACGCAGGATGACATAGCTCGGTGGCCCTCAGACGCAGGATGACATAGCTCGGGGACCCTCAGACGCATAATGACATAGCTCGGGGACCCTCAGACGCAGGATGACATAGCTCAGGGACCCTCAGACGCAGGATGACATAGCTCAGGGGCCCTCAGACGCAGGATGACATAGCTCAGGGACCCTCAGACGCAAGATGACATAGCTCGGGGACCCTCAGACGCAGGATGACATAGCTCGGGGACCCTCAGACGCAGGATGACATAGCTCAAGGGGCCCTCAGACGCAGGATGACATAGCTCAGGGACCCTCAGACGCAGGATGACATAGCTCGGGGACCCTCAGATGTAGGATGACATAGCTCAGGGACCCTCAGACGCAGTCGGCTCCGCTGTCGGCACGGCTAAATCATCTCCGTTTGATTCGCGGCCTCATTAAATGTCTGCGGGCCATTTGCGCGGCTAAGATCAGGCCGCCTGGTAAATAGTGGTCAGCTGCCGGCCGCTGGCTGGCGCCACCGCAGTGACGTCGTGTCATTGTACGTGTCCTGCCGCCTGGCCGCAGATGCCGTCAATTAGTCAGCAGGTCCCGCTGCTGCCCGCCTGCTACGACGGCGAGTGCCTGCTCAGTGCCTGCTGAGTGCCTGCTGAGTGCCTGCTGAGTGCCTGCTGAGTGCCTGCTGAGTGCCTGCTGAGTGCCTGCTGAGTGCCTATGGGACTGACTGGAGGCGGATTGGGATTACTGGTGACTGGCAGTGTCAGGGCAAACAAGTGTCCGGTAGAGTTCGTCATGGCTGAATTTTTCCTTGGCCTAGCCGTCCCATCCAGCCACAGCCAGCCACCGCCACTTCCAAATGTCAACGGCTGGCCGTTGGCTAGCCGTGAGGATTTGTGTAAATTCATATTTTGTATTTATTTTCAGTCTACTGTTATGGCAACATGCCAAGGCTTCTTTTAACCATGATTGGTTTGATAAGATTGATGCAAAAAACGGTAGACTTTGCAGCCACAGCCGTAGCCATGATCTAGAGATTTTCCAGTCCGGACCACCCCATCAACCGTAGGGTTCGGCCGGCCATGGCGATAGTATAGACCTCTAGTGTCCGGGGTGCAATCCTAGCAAGTGCCGTGAATGCGTAAGAACGGCATGCCGAGAATGGAGTGCTCAGAATGCCACACTTAGGCAACCACGGTGTTTGGTTTGTCCGATCTTATTGTCGAGATGGCTTAGTCGGGAGAACGCTAGACTAAAGATGAGAATGTTCCCGGTTCCCGTTCCCGGTTCCCGGTTCCCGGTTCCCGGTTCCCGGTTCCCGGTTCCCGGTTCCCGGTTCCCGGTTCCCGGTTCCCGTTCCCGGTTCGATACCGAGTTACAGAAGCTTTGCAAGCAGCTGCATTAATATACCGTACTATACGGCATTGGTAAGATTGGGCGCTATCACGGCACTTGGTAAGAATGGATCCTGGGGACCCTGGGTCCAATCTTGCCAAGAGCCAGGCAGGCACGTAGCCAGGATTTTTTTCAGGGAGTAGGCCATGTCGGAAAAATCGCATTTTGTTTGTTCCTCAGCCATTTGTCACTGACTTCGGGATGGGGGGATAGGGTCGGGTCGTCAGAGAATCCCATTTCATCTAGTGTACATTTATTTTGCTCAGAGGGGGGCATGGCCCCCGTGCCTCCCCTTGGCTACGTCCCTGGTGCCAGGAGAGACTGACTCGTCTTGACGCTAAACGCTAAGGTTTCTCTGGTTTCCCGTGTTCCCGTATTCAGCGTTGTCGCTATGCGCGCAGCTGGCTCTTTCCTCCGGCATCCCGTCCCTTCCCTTCGTGTCGTGATGAAGGCTGACCATTAATCTCTGCGGCGCCTGCATTCCCATTTCCCGCCGTGTGCAGGCAGGCTCGTCCGGAGAGAGAGAGA
>VOPJ01014448.1:86728-114229 GCA_014673585.1 Semibalanus balanoides | reverse complement strand
GAATGACCGCGACAGGTGCACTGGAGAGTACAGATACTGTGGTTGATATAGGATGAGATTGACGGCCTATCTGTGATATTTGACTGGGGTTGAAGAGTGCATCGTGTGTGTTGGTGACAGACAGCCAAGCATGGCGGTGCATGGCCACTGGCCAAGGTTGGGAAAGGGTAATATGCAATACCACGGAGAAGGGATATACCTACAGGAGACGCCACTCCCCAGGATTCCCCATTGCTGTCGGCGACAACGCAGTGCTGCCATATTCGCCCGGCAGATTTCTTTCGGAAAGAAAATGACGCTCGGCCGCCCGCTCCAGGCCGGGACCCTATGAGGCACATTAATACGCTAAAATGTGATGTTGGCTCACTTTTGTGTTGATTTGAATATCCATATGTGCTAAATATCCAAACTAGCCTCTAGCTGGTCAAATAGCATCTAGCTTCGACGCTTTTTCTTTCTGGTTCTATATGAACCTACGCTGTCGTTTAAAAGGTGTCGGAGTGGCCGCCTCCTGTAACAGGGTCCGCCGAAATTAGGGAAACGTTCTGAGTTACCTTCCACTGAGAGGCGCCCACGCAAGCTACATACGTGAATTTCGTACCACAGTTCGCTCGCAGTCTCAGGAACGTGCAATTTAAATGATTTCGGCCAGGGTCTATTCGTAAGCCTTGGGTGGCAGTGAAGAACACCTTATAGCGAACCGTCTCTGCGCGGGAACGGCACCGGTACCGTCTCTAAACGCTCAACGACCGTCCAAGGCGCTACTACCTGACCCGTAGGCATGCTGAATCAGATGAAAATTTGGAGAGAGACAGGCCAGGAAAAAGAAGCAGCCACGAAAAAAAAGCCACGAGATCATGCAGCAGAAGGTGAAATAGTCATTCAGGCGAAAATCCGAGAAGACGGTTTGGCGAGGTCCACAATTCTTTGCAGGTGCCAACTGAGAGATCAACAAGGAGTTGCTTAGGAGCAGCACGTCTAGCCCTGGATAGCGTGTGCGCAGCCGCTGGTGGGCAATAGGGTTCCAACACGGAAAGCGCCTCTGCACTAACGGCCGAGCAACTAAAAAATTCCTGAAGTCGAGATGAGAACGTCAGGACACAGAGTTTAGGGCCGTCATCACCCGACCTCATACCCTGAACTTCTCTACTGGGCGGTTTGAGGCCGAGCTGTGATGTCTCACCAACCTTGAAGTCGCTGGAAGATGACATACGGAGGTGCTGACAAACATGGAACAAGCACTACATCCAGGTGTCTGCAGTGCTCAGGTCTCGTGTGGAAGGAGTGATTGAGGCTGAGGTGAAATACATGGGTAGCTGCAGACGTGATGACCCTGGTGTGATGTCTGTAAAAATAAAGTATTGGAATACAGTAATTTTTTTGATTTGGTGCAGGTCCTCTCAGATGTCATAAGCGTTACCCTAATTTCGGCGGACCCTGTGTATATCCCTTCTCCGTGGTAATACTTAATAGGGAATGTTTGCGTGTATGTATGGATATGGTAGATGTGACTGATGGTGGAGAAGATGGTATGTGACTGAGGGTGGGAAGGGGTGGTATGTGACTGAGGGATGAATGAAGATGGGGAGAGGGTAGTATGTGACTGAAGGGGAAGAGGTTAGTATGTGACTGAGGGTGTGACAGCGTGGTATGTGACTGAGTGTAGGGAGAGTGGTATGTGACTGAGGGATGGTAGAGGGTGGTATATGACTGAGGGTGTGACAGCGTGATGTGTGCCTGAGGGTGGGAGAGGGTTGATGTATAAACGTAGACCTGGTATGGCTGAGATCTGGGTGCAATAGCGGATTTAAGGTGGACAAATTGGTTAATGGTTCATGCTTCCCGAAAGGCTTGAAATCGGCTGCAAATTGACACATTTCCTGATTTAAAGAAATGTACATAATTTGTTTGCAAAGTGAAGCTTGCACTTAAATCAACACTATTTATGGAAACGTAATCCAAATTTGATGATTTTTTTAAATGTGTGAAATATTTGTGATCTGGCCCCTCAAACCAACTGCTGCCGTTCTGGATCCACTTTTTTCAGACAGTCACATTTATTTTGCAAACAAAAGGCTTGAAAACAATACATACATTCAAGAATCTTCACAACAGCAAAAGCCTCATCAGCAGCATTGGCGGACCCCGCCCGCGCCGCCTCGCACCAATGCGGCGGCCCCGCCCGCGAAGCGGCGCCCCCTCGCCACATCCACCGGCCGGGCGTGCGAGCCGTCAACCGGCTGGTCGGCGCTGGATCCACCCTTGTTACCTATATAAGAACCTAAGCCTGTGGCTCAGGTGTGGCCGAGGACTGGGTGTGACTATGCGTCGAGTGTGACACTGATGTGCACTGCCGGGATCGTGAAGACCCGTTATGGTCGCCAGCAGGGAGTGGGAAGTCACGAAAGGTGTGTGTGTGGGGAGGGCACTGAAACTTTGATCTCGTCTTGAGAGAAACTCCGATTTATTCAGTATGACAGATTTCTTTGCAGATTCGGGCTCTTCTCGTCTTGGCAAACCTTTCGCCATCAAACACTTTTCTCACCAAGTACAAGAACAGACCTTCCTTAGCAACACAAAATGGCCAAAAAGTGAGCGAGCTATATGGCCCCTGGTCCCCTGTTCATACACCTATGGGACTCGCCAGCCACCATTCGTCACCCAACACACCCTTTCCTATGCACTATACATACACACTACATGTATGCAGTCCGGGGTCACACGGGGTCCGACCGGGGCCGTCCTTCACCGAGCCGCGGCGTCCGTCAGCATGCAGTATTCACAAAGCGGTCACACGTCTGGTGACCCGCTACGCCGCGCCGGCCACCGGCTCTCATGGCGGCCGACATAATTGACAGATTAGGCTCCTCGGACCTGTCACATGCGCTATTGTCTGATAAATAATCTATGTGTGCCGGACATTGACGTCAGGCGGAGGTTATTTTCATGTTCATCAGTGGCGTTGATGAGAGTCAGCCTTGTTGTTGGGCCTGGTCGATGTCGGTACTGGACGCCGCTCAGATTGCCTATGGATTTATCCGCCATTGTGTGGTGAAATCACTTCCATGATTGGCAGCCGGGCTCGCTTTGGCGACGTCGCCTGTCGTGGAGGCTCGCTTTCGCCGCGCTGAGGTGCAGGTGTGTGTGTGGGGGTGTGTGGGTGTGTGGGTGGGTCAGGTGACCCGTGGGTCGGACGGAATGGCGAGGGCTGGGCGGGTCGTCCTGGACATGTCGAATGTCGATAGACTGCAGGCTATGGATGGGCATTGGGCAGGTTCTGGTGTCAGAGTGAAGCGGATATTGTTGCGTGAACGGGTACGAGAAAGGTGCGGCTTCTGTCGCCCGGTGCGCGTATTTCGCGTGAAAACGCCTGCAGCGGTACCTGTAAAGCGGAAATGTACTGTTATCAGCGGATACCAGCCGCCAATGTTAGTGTCAGCGTTATCAGTGTCGGATGGCGTGTCAGCACTGTGGTATGTGTGTGACGCCGTGCGGCCAGTTTATCGCACATAGCCGCACGACACGTGTTCTAAGCGTCACAGCGTGTCGCGCCCTGTGTTATGCCTCCACGGGGTCAGTTCTCCACACCCAGTGGACCAGGCCCTGTGCATCCGTGTCTGTATGCATCCACGGGTCACTTCTCCACACCAGTGGACCAGCGTGTGCATCGGGTGTCTGTATGCCTCCACGGGGTCAGTTCTCACAACCCATGTGGACAAGGCCCTGTGCCATCGGTGTTTGTATGCGAGAGTCAGTTCTCAACCCCAGTGGACGCAGCGGTGTGCCATCGTGTCTGTATGCCCCAGGGGTCAGTTCTTCACACAGTGGACCAAAGGCCGCCGTGTGCCATCGGTGTCTGTATGCCTCCACGGGGTCAGGTTCTCCACCCCTATTTGTGGTTTGTTTTTCTGGTTGGACCAGCGCGTGTGCCATCGGTGTCTGTATGCCTCCACGGTCAGTTCTCTCACATCCCAGTGGACCAGGCCCGTGTGCCATCTGTGTCTGTATTGCCTCCACGGGGTCAGTTTCCACACCAGTGACCAGGCCCGTGTGCATCGGCTGTCTGTACTGCCTCACGGGGTCATTCTCCATCTCATCATCCATCATCATTTATTTCGTTTGCGCTCCATATATGACATGTCCACACCAGTGGACCCAGGCGCGTGTGCCATCGGTGTCTGTAATGCCTTCCACGGGGTCAGTTCTTCCACACCCAGTGGACCAGGCCGTGTGCCATCGGTGTCTGTATGCCTGACGGGGCAGTTCTCCACACCCATGGACCAGGCGTGTGCGTCGGTGTCTGTATGCATCCACGGTTCATTCTCTCCACAGCCAGTGGACAGGCGCGTCCCTGCCATCGGTGTCTGTATGCTCCAACCGGGGTCATCCCACACCCAGGGACCAAGGCCCGTGTCCCATCCGTGTCCTGTATGCATCCACGGGGTTCAACTTCTCCACACCCATGGACAGCGCCGTGTGCCATCGGTGTCTGTATGCCTCCACGGGGTCAGTTCTCCATACACACCCAGTGACAGGCCCGTGTGCCATCGGTGTCTGGTATCCTCCCACAGGGTCAGTTCTCCACACCAGTGGAAGGCGCGTGTGCCATCGTTCCTGTATTGCTCCACGTTGGTCAGTCTTCACACCCAGTGGACCAGGCGCGGTGTCCATCGGTGTCCTGTATGCTCCACGGGTCAGTTCTCCACACCAGTGGGACCCAGGCGCGGTGTGCCATCGGTGCTCTGTATTGCCTCAATGTTAGTCTCCCCCAGTGGACAGCCCGTGTGCCATCGGACCCCCCCCCTCTCCCCCCCCCCCCCTCCCCCCCCCCCTTGTATGCCTCATCGGGGTCAGTTCTCACACCCAGTGGACAGTGCCGTGTGCCATCGGTGTCCTGTATGCCTCCACCGGGGTCATTCTCCATCATCATCATCATCATCATTTATTCGTTGGCGCTCATATATGAACATGTCCACACCGTGGCCAGGCGCGGTGTGTCATCGGTGTCCTGTTGCTCCACGGGGTAGTTCTCCTTAATATATTTTATGGCCCGTGTGCCATCGGTGCTGTATGCCTTCTCATCGGGGCAGTTTCCACACTCCGTGGACCAGGTCGTGTTGTCGTCGGTGTTCTGTATGCATCCACGTGTCAGTTCTCCACACCCAGTGGACCAGCGCGTCCATAGGTGGTCTGTATCCTCACGGGGTCAGTTTTCACACCCCAGTGGAACCAGGCCCGTGTTGCCATCCGTGTCTGTATGCATCCACGGGTCAGTTCTCCACACCCAGTGGACCAGGCCCGTGTGCCATCGGTGTCTGTATGCCTCCACAGGGTCAGTTCTCCACACCCAGTGGACCAGGCGCGTGTGCCATCGGTGTCTGTATGCCTCCACGGGGTCAGTTCTCCACACCCAGTGGACCAGACCCGTGAGCCATCCGTGTCTGTATGCCTCCACGGGGTCAGTTCTCCACACCCAGTGGACCAGACCCGTGAGCCATCGGTGTCTGTATGCCTCCACGGGGTCACTTCTCCACACCCAGTGGACCAGGCGCGTGTGCCATCCGTGTTTGATATCGCTGAGCGACGCGAGGCCGACGAAACATCCAGACTGCTTTACGAGGAATTAAATGGGGCACCACCGCCCGCAAACCGAGGTTATCGAGTGTGTTTCGTAGCAGCGTAAGTTTGGTCGTGAATTATTCCCTTGGATGTCGCTTAATTAACAGGTGCAGGCCACTTAACACGAAATAGCAGTAGGTAGTCACACGCACGGCTGTTCCCTGCAATGAATGCACCGCAACTGACCGCATCACATATACATGTGCATAAAGGTAGCTACAGCTACCTTTTGGTTAAACAGCCTTAGATATCCAGCACGACGGTTGTAATCGATCAGCCCCACGCCTCGCAACTATGTAGGTATTCAAAGGAACATCTAAGAACAAGGAATAAAATGGAAATTGGACGATGACAATTATATTTTCGTTACTGTGTCGACTGGTTTTTGTACTTGTGGCGATAAGCGGCACCAGATAACTCGTCTAGACAAGGGGAATGGACTCAATGGTACAACATGATGAAGCTGATGTCTACTTTTAACTGTCTCAATTAAGCCAGTGACACAATCGCTGGATTGGCAAAACGTGATAAGCTGGAAGTATTGCCAGAAAATAAAAATAAAACGGACTATTCAAGCAAGTTTTATACAACCTGAAATTGCACTGGAATGAAATTAAGCTTGCGGGAGAATTGCCCATTTTGCTTTAAACTATGATTTAACTGATAAGTTATCAATGTTTTCGGATAGCAAATCATTGGCTTTAAAATCATTTCACATTACAGCTGAAATACTGCATTGTATGCCTATACGCTTTTCTTCATGCTAAAGCGTATGCTCTGAACAAAACCTTCTGAAAAAAATCGGACTACCTAGATGACTTTTGTTTTATCTATGGGACTTCGCGGTTGTAGAAAATACGATAAATTTGATGAATAAAATTAAAGAGCACTTTGCACCCCTTCATTTTGGAAACGTCATGCATTGCCCCGTGTAATGTCTACAGAGTGTGCACCGAATGAAATAAATAAGCCTGAACTTTGTTAAAACAATTGTTTATACAATTAGTAAATACAAATGCAATGACTTTCTCATTATTGCTTACACAAATAGCATAATACCGTCTGTGGCGAAGGGTTCGTTCGCTGATCCGGTAACGCGTGCTGCTTTCAACACATGCTTCCAAATTGAGCTTTTCGACACAGCGCTGAATGACAGGACACGACATCGCTGAATGACAGGACACAACATCAGTTAGGTGTATTCGTCATCGTCAGGAGAGTCTTTAAAGCTAAACAGAGTATTTAGAAAATGATTTCTCGACATGGTCTACAAGACTACAATCTCAGTGAAAAATCCTATTATGTGACTGATTTCCTTTAAAAATGATGTAACATAAGAGCTGAATTGATCCGAATTCTGCTAATTTGTCTGATCTTGATTGGTGTAGTTCTTGTCTGGTAGATGTTTCGTCGGCGATGTGTTGAGTACGTACGTACGACTGTCTACTGCGAGTCCCTCTACTTGCGTATGTTGGTGAGCTATGTCTGTGAAATACGGTCTCCGTTAGCAGGCTAGAATGTTCATGCAATGATCCCTGGTCGGTGAAATGTGATATTGCCTGAATGAGCTCCATCTTGGTATGTGGAAATGGAATGGCCTGCGCGTTGACCAGACGGCACATGTAAAAAACGGCCGTGTTATTGGTGCGTGGTTCAGCTGACGTTGCTCGTACCTACACATCCTTGGCCGTTCACCTACACCTACACATCCTTGGCCGGAGCTATGTCATCATGACGCAATTCCTGGCGTTGACAGTGACGTCGGCAGTGACGTCACCCAAACAGCCGCATCAAACCAGACCGGCCTAGTGCAACGATTGAAATAAACAGCTCGCCGGCTTCCGGGTTCCCTCGTCCGCCCACGAATCCAGAACACAGCAACTGGCAACGGGAGGCCGGAGCAACAACACAGCAGCTCCAGAGTCTGGAGTCACAGTCAGAGTCAGAGTCAGTCACAGTCAGACAGAGTCAGACAGAGTCAGAGTCAGTCACAGTCAGCCAGAGTCACAGTCAGACAGAGTCAGAGTCAGTTACAGTCAGCCAGAGTCAGAGTCAGTGGAGTCCAGAGTCAAGCCACAGTCAGTGTCCCAGGATTCCGTTTTGGCTTGGGTGTCAAAGGGAAAAATTTGAGCCCAAATAGACCATGATAGTGAAAACTTATGTAGAAAATGGTATAATATTGATCACTGTTTTGCATATGAAAAGCATTGGTTTTCATTGAAATAATTTATTTATAGTAAATATGTATTTATGTCAGGATTAATATCACAAACAATAATTTGGAGTAGAGAATTAACTCCTAAAATGGAGAATGAGAGGAGAAAATTATTCACATTTGGGTGTCATCTCCCACCTAAATCGACAATTTTTGGGACAATGCACAGTCACTCCAGAGTCTGGAGCAATGTTGCAGTCACCCCGAGACCCCGAGAACACAGCAACAGTCGATCGGAGAACGGAGCAACAGTCGATCGGAGAACGCAGCTCTAACACAGCCATCCCGGAGCTGAAGAAAAGAGTCAGAGCTCAGATCGCTGCAACAGATACCCGCTATATCCACCTTAAAGGGAAATCATCACCTTGTAGTTGTGTTAGCAACAATTTCTTAGGCTTCCGTTATGGTTTAACAATTATTTTATTCAAATTTAAGAATGAAATAAAATAACTCCCAAATTCAAAGTGTAGGTTTGGAAAAAACATAAGCCAAGTACTTAGTGAGCTTCATGAAGGTCAGTGATAACGTTGTCCTTCTCTACGTCCTATATGTAAACAAGTCATGGTGTCAGAAATGAAGCAAGTGCGCCAAGACGCGTGACAACGTCCCTAATTGGTTAATGAACAAAACATTGCCGACACTAAATAGGCCGTCGTGGGTAGCCAAGTTGAGCTTCCGATTTCGTTATCAGTTTTGTATTGTTAGTCGATTTTTTTTTGGGGGGAATGGATCTTTTGTCATCGTGATTTAAACTTTAGTGTTGTATACAGCCAGATAGGTACAAAGTTATACACAACTTGTAATGCTGAAAACTTATAAAACAATTTCATAATCAGTACAACTAGGCCGCCATAGGGGGCCAAAGTAAACTGCTAATTTGGTTTCCTTGTTTATTCAATGGCTGTCAAATGCATAGGATCGACGGTCATATCATCGAAACAAACAGGATTCAAAATATATTTTCAACTCTACTGCGTAAGAAAACAAGAAGGGGAAAAGCCCGCAGTTTGATGAGATCCAAAAGTACTTCTTGCAAGCATCTTGCAAGCACCGATCATTGAAAGTGTAGAACGCCTATCAACTTTAACTTTAACTATATTTCGGTAGGAATATTTGGATGCAAAATGTGATGAATTTACAATATATTTTTGTCTTGTCTATCGATTTCAAGTCATTACTCCATTGTTGTGAGAAAAGGTGATTATTTCCTTTTAAGTCCAGAGTACCACCGCCACCCTAAACGAGCCAGCACGGATTAGGATCGGCACGGATATTGAATCGTACAAAACCCGAAGCACCTGGGGCATTATGCGACATTTCGACAACTCGAAAACACTCATCTCTCACCGTTTTCCTCAAAAATGGTCATTAGAGTGACCTTGGGTCCTGAATTCAGAGCGGGGCATTCCATGACAGATCGACCAAAAAAATCTCGAAATAACACCCTATGTCTCAGAGTTCAATAAAACGGTATCTATGGGGTTATCTGAGCCGCAGATTTAAGCTGTGACATTTTCAGCCTCATCCGTCAAACGGTTTTTGAGTTATAGCCTCAGGCATTATTCGATTTTGCTCAACCTATTAATTTTCAGCGGGCGATATCTCAATCTAAAATATGGGAGTCATATATCTTTATCATCATGAAGAATCATCATAATCATGATTAATGTGATTAACATTTTTCGAAAATTCCCAAAATTTTTGATTTTTTCCAACGCATTTTTCAAGTAAATAAGTTTTTATATTGTGGCACTAAAAAGATATGATGTTTTTCTTTGCCACATTAACCTAAATAGATATGCCATCGATTGTAAAATATTGTTAGTTAGATTTTTCTCAAATATCTTATTTATATTTTTTAAATTAGAAAATAATGGTCACAGCACGTTAGTTGATAATAACTTTGCACAGTTAAGTGTGTTGAAGAGCTTAACCGAACAGCATTATTTTGCCTCATCGAGCTGCATTTGATGATACATAACATGCCATGCAGGTGCTCCTTGCTTCAAGGTTCAACGTGACTTGAGTCACCCGGTGCAGCCATGTCAGATCGACCCAACATAACACTCCTTTTCTATAGTTTGAGGAAAATAGTTTGGGGGTTATCTGGGCGAAGCTCACGCTGTTAAATTTTCTGCCCCGTCTGTTGAAATGGTTTTTCAAGTTTATAGCCCTAGGCATATCTTTCGGTGTTGCGTAAACCTCGTATTTTCAGTTGCGGAAATCTCCCGTCTAAATAATATGCAGTCATATAAAACCTATACTATCATAACAATCATCATAAATTCAACGATTAATGTAGATAACAATTTGTTGAAATTCATTAATTTTGAAATATTTAAAGCGTAATTTTAAATAAAAATTATGTTTTTTTGTGACCTCTTTAGGTCAAGGGCAGTTCCTGCCAGGGGTTCATAGTTTCGCATAATTTGATACAGCTTAGCGGATAAAAAATATAGTGCGGTTCGTTCCGCTCTCTAGCACTTTTACGTGTAAAGTTATTATCAATACGTTCTGGTACCATTAATTTTTCAATTCAAAAATATAAATAAAACATTTAGAGAAAAAGTCTTCTCCAATATTATTCACCATCGAAGGCCTATATATTGGAAGTTCTAATTTGGTGACAAAGTAAAACATCGTGATTTTTTAGTGGCCACATTATAAAAAACGTGTATTTTACTAAAATCGCTTTTTAAAATTTGCAAAATTTCCTGAATTTCAAAAATTTCTATCAATAAATCTATGGGCTATGATGCATTCATTAATCATACATAGGTTTGAATCTGACTCCTACCAATTTATATGGGAAATATCGGCCGGCTGAAATTGAAGGTTTTGAGCCAAAATCGAATTAATGCCTAAAGCTATACTCGACAACCATTTGACGGATGATGCTGAAAATTTTACAGCGTGAATCTACGTCCCAGATAACCCCATAGACGCAGTTAAATCGAAATCTGTGATGTAGGGTGTTATGGCTTGGTCGATCTGTCATGGAATGCCCCAGCTGTGGCAGCATGACCTCGATCTGACCACAGGCTCTCGAGCAATAGCTTCGGGCATTTTGTTGTAAGGTCATGCTGCAGAGGTATTTTTGGAGACCGAATAGTGCATTCGAATTAATCAAATGATAACAAATATATGGATTAACTTGTAATGAAATGGATATTTTATTTCTGGGCTTTGTTGCGTGACCTTGAATGACTTGACTCCATTATACCTCGTGTATTTTTTGTTGACCTCGTGTTAACCCAGCTACGCATCTATTTTGTGTTTTCACTTCGCAAAATACTTGTACAAATATTACCCAACAACGAAAAAAATCTAGCGATTTTAATATTTTCTGTCAAAATACGTGCATGTTTTCGTATTACCACCAAAGGGAGGGATAAGGATCGGATATCTCAGCTGCCATTGCAGCTTACTTAACACAATTTTTTCTTCAGAAGGATGCAAAACCATCTCTTGAATCGGCACAGCTTTCGGGAAACGTTACGCCTCCTTCTGCATCTGTAGGAATGTCGACTATGGAGAGATCTCACTGCAGGTCCTCGCACGGATCACGTGCTGTCGTTTGCTGACCACCGTCTACTGACTCCCCCAAAGGCCGGTCACTGTCAGGGCGGGAAGGCAGCGTGCAGAAGCTAGGGCAGCATGCTTGCATCCCGCCGCCCGCCAGTTGTACGTATGTATGTATGTATGTGCAAGTGGGTGGTGTTTGGTTACCAAGCCAGCTCTGACCGCTCTCACACGCTGGTTCCCCGAGTCGGTCTTGGTTCCCCGAGTCGGTGTGAGTAGAGTGAGGTAAGCTGACTCGGGGTCACGCCGTATGAGTGAGAGCGAGGTTAGAATACCTGGCACGCACATTTTGAGCTGCAACCATTCAAAAACAATGTTTCCAACGCGGTGTCGGTGAGATCTGACGTGTGGGTAATATCCGGCCTGTTGGCAATATCTAACGTGCTGGTAATATTTTTGGTAATATATGACGTTTTTGTAAGATCTGACGTATTGGTAATATTTGACATGCTGGTAATATCTGACATGTTGGTAAGATCTGACATGTTGGTAAGATCTGAAATGTTGGTAAGATCTGACGTGATGGTAAAATCTGACGTGTTGGTAAGATCTGACGTGATGGTAATATCTGAAATGTTGGTAAGATCTGACGTGATGGTAAGATCTGATGTGTTGGTAAGATCTGACGTGTTGGTAAGATCTGAGGTGTTAGTAAGATCTGACGTGTTGGTAAGATCTGACGTGTTGGTGATATCTGACGTTTTTGGTAATATCTGAGGTTTCGTTAATATCTGAGGCTTCGGTAAGATCTGACGTATTGGTAATATCTGACATGTTGGTAAGATCTGACCTGTTGGTAAGATTTGATGTGTTGGTAAGATCTGACGTGTTGGTAAGATCTGACGTGGCGTAGGTGAGGTGTGACGTTCCGGCAACATCTGAGGCTTCGGTGAGCTGTGACTTGTCTCTGAGATCTGACGTTTCTGTAAAATCTGACGTGTCTGTGAGATCTGGCGTATTTGTGATATGACGACTGACGTGATGTGGGTGAGATCTGGCCATGAAATGTGACGTGTAGGCAGCATCTGACATTTCTTTAATATCTGACGTGTCGGTGAGATCTGACGTGTCGGCGAAATCTGACGATTTGTGATATGACGACTGACGTGGTGTCGGTGAGATCCGGCGATGAAATGTGACGTGTCGGTGAGATCTGACGTGTCGGTGAGATCTGACGCGTCGGCAGCATGTGACGTCTTCTATGACATCTGACGTGAGATCTGAGCGTCGGCAGCATGTGACGTCTTCTAATGACATGTGACGTGTTCGGTTGAGATTCTTGGACGCGTCGGCAGCATTGTGAGTCCTTCTATGCATGTGACGTGTCAGGTGAGATCTGAGGCGTCGGCAGCAATGTGACGGTTCGGTGAGACTCTGACGCTCGGCCAGCATGTTGACGTCTTCTATTGACATCTACGTGTGTGCAGATCTGACGTGTCGGTGAGATCTGACGTGTCGTGAGACTGACGCGTCGGCAGCATGTGACGTTCATGACATCTACGTGTCGGTGAGGATCTGACGTGTCGGTGAGATTGACGCTGTCGGTGAGATCTGGACGCGTCCGGCAGCATGTGACGTGTCGGTGAGATCTGACGCGTCGGACAGCATGTGACGTTTCTATGGACATCTGACGTTGTCGGTGAGATCTGACGTGTTCGGTGAGAATCTGACGCGTCGGCAGCCATGTGACGTGTCGGTGAGATCTGAGCGTCGGCAGCATGTGACGTCTTCTAGACACTGACGTCGTCGGTGAGATCGTGGACGTGTCGGTGAGATCTGAGTGTCGGTGAGATCTGGACGACGTCGCAGCATGTACGTCTTCTATAGACATGTGACGTTGTCGGGTGAGGATTGGACGCGTCGGACAGCATGTGACGTTCTTCTATGAACTCTGACGTGTAAACGGTGAGATCTGAGTGTCGGTCGAGATCTGCACGCTCGGCAAGCCTGTGACGTGTCGGTGAGATCTGACGCGTCGGCAGCATGTGACGTCACGCCGGTGAGAGCTAATGACCCGGCAGTAGGACGTGTGTCAGTGGTGCGCCGCGCGGCGCGCCCACGGAATGTGGCGCGCCGGTGACGAGATCTGACGCGGCCACGGCCCGTCGCGGCGCGGGACAGTCCTGGCGAAGAGTCAGACAGCAGATGAGAGCGCACGACGCCGGCCGCTAACGTGTTGGTTTTACCCGGCTGTGAAGTTTTTACAGGATCCACGGCTGTTTCACACCAAAGCCCGCGCCGACGCTCGTATTTCTTTATTATTACCGAATGTGGCAAAGCGTGCAGCGTCGGCGCTCTGTTTATAACGAGGCGGACCGGGGACCAAAGCAAACGTCCGGAAACACGGACCCGCAGAGCACAGGGTGATTCAGACGAGACAAACACGAGGCGAGGAGATGGGGCGGCGACGCCTCTGAAGCCGTCGGCGGTGCTTAGAAGCCTCTCTCAGCGCCGAGCCCAGCCTCGGGCCCACTGCCCAGCCCCGCTGCCAGCCCCACTGCCAGCCCCATGCAGCCCCGCTGCAGCTCCGCTTCCTTCCCGAGCTCAGCCGCAGCTCGCTTCAGCCCCGCCGTCAGTCCATAACCCCACCCTGCTACAGCCCTGAGTCAGCCCGCGCGCGTCGCCCCAACCAACCCTGCTACAGCCCCGCTGCCCAGCCCCGCTGGCAGCCTCGCTCCCTTCCGAACTCAGGCCCTGAGTCAGCCCGTTGCCAGCCCGCTTCAGCCGCGCGCCCGCCAAACCCCGACCTGCTAGAGCCTGAAGTCAGCCCGCTGCCAGTCGCTCGCTTCCCCTGAAGCACTCAGCCTGAGTCAGCCCGCTGCCCAGCCGTTACAGCCCCGCTGCAGTATGCTCCCTTTCCCGAGCTTCAAGCCCTTAGCCAGCCTCGCTTCCAGCCGCCGCCAGCCCAAACGCACATGCTACAGCATGAGTCCAGCCGCGCTGCCAGCTCTGCTCCTCCCGAGCTCAGCCCTGATTCCAGCCGCGGGCTGTCAGCCGCCGCCGCCCAAAACCCCCTGCTTACAGCCTGAGTCAGCGCCGCTCGCTTCGCTCCCCTTTCCCGAGCTCCCCTGATTCCAGCCCCGTGTCAGCCCCGCCGCAGCCCCAAACCCACCCTGCTACCAGCCTGAGTCAGCCACCCGCTGCAGCTCCGCTTCTTCCGAGCTCCGCCTGAGTCCAGCCCGCTGCTGCTCGCTGCTAGCTCGTGCTAGCTCGCTGCCAGATTGCCTCCTTCCCGAGCTTCCGCCTGAGCCCGCTGACTGCAGCCGCTCTCTGAATGCCTTTGCAGTCTCGCTGTGACTCGATTACTTCAGCTTGGTTCACCAGCTGTTGGAGGGAGGGGGAAGCTCATGTGCTCATATCTTTCCGACGACTTTGAGAGTTTGAAATTGGAAAACATCCTGTGAAGAGTTCTATGGGGATTGGGCAATCGAGCGTGTGTCGTCTCTCCTTTTGACTCTGCTATTCGCTCGGGTTGTCTGACGGTGGGGTGGTGTGGTGTCGAACGGTGGGGTGGTGTGGTGTTCGACGGTGGGGTGGTGTGGTGTCTCGACGGTGGGGTGGTGTGGGTGTTTCTGACGGTGGGGTGGTGTGGTGTCTCGCCGTGGGGTGGTGTGGGTGTCTCGAGGTGGGGTGTGGTGGTGTCTCGACGGTGGGGTGTGTGTGTCCCAGACGGTGGGGTGGTGTGGTGTTGCGACGGTGGGGTGGTGTGGTGTCTCGACGGTGGGGTGGTGTGGTGTCTCGACGGTGGGGTGGTGTGGTGTTCGCGGTGGGGTGGTGGTTGGTGTCTCGCGGTGGGGTGGTGTGGGTGTTCGACGGTGGGTGGTGTGGTGGTCTGCGCCGGTGGGGTGGTGGTTGGTGTCTCGCGGTGGGGTGGTGTGGTGTCTCGACGGTGGGGTGGGTGTGGTGTCCGACGGTGGGGTGGTGTGTTTGTCTCGCGGTGGGGGTGGTGTGGTGTCTCGCCGGTGGGGTGGTGTGGTGTTCCAGACGGTGGGGTGGTGGTGTGGTCTCGAGGTGGGGTGGTGTGGTGTCCAGACGGTGGGGTGGTGTGGGTGTCCCAGACGTGGGGTGTGTGGTGTCTCGACGGTGGGGTGGTGTGGTGTCCCAGACGGTGGGGTGGTGTGTTGTCTCGACGGTGGGGTGGTGTGGTGTCTCGCGGTGGGGTGGTGTGGTGTCTCGACGGTTGGGGTGTGTTGGTGTCCTCGCGGGTGGGGCGTGGTGTTGGTGTTGACGGTGGGGGTGGTGTGTTGTTCGACGGGTGGGTGGTGTGTTGTTCGACGGTGGGTGGTGTGGTGTCTCGACGGTGGGGTGGTTGTGGTGTCTCGACGTGGGGTGGTTGTGGTGTCTCGCGGTGGGGTGGTGTGGTGTCTTGACGGTGGGCGTGGTGTGTTGTCTCGACGGTGGGGTGGTGTGGTGTCTCGAGCGGTGGGGTGGTGTGGGTGGTTCGACGGTGGGTGGTGTGGTGTCTCGGCCGTGGGGTGGTGTGGTGTCTGACGGTGGGGTGTGTGGTGTCTGACGGTGGGGTGGTGTGGTGTTCGACGACCCAGACCCTTCCGGACACCCGTTGGTCACGCGTTTCAGCGTTTCCGCGGGCCGCAGCCTGGGCAGGCGTCGGCGCGTGACATGACGTGACAGAACGTGAACGTGACGCACGGAGAAACAGACCGACGACCGACGGAAGCAGCCAACACGTGCGGCGTCCGAGCCAACAGTGGTGGAAAAATAGACCAAAACTCGGCACACAAGCGAGACAAGTTTGGGATTGTGCTCAGAAATACAGCTCACAGAATGAATGTATTTATGTCAAGCATCTGGGCATGGGATCGCCAAAAGCTCTGGATAAACACACACCTTCTCTAAGCTGCTTCTTCACAACCTAAACCAAGACTTTTTCCAATCGTGGATCAAGTTGTGTTCTTTTTTTCTCCCCCGTCTGGCCGGCGTCGGCCGTTTTTATCGTGTCCAGACTGCTGTCTCCGATCTGGGCGTGTTTACACACGGGGTCGGCACGTCCGCGCCACATATGTCTCCGGCGCGGCGCATTGTCCGGACACTGCGCGACACAATGCTCGCGCCTGGCCGGCTCGGCGCGTCTGATGTCCGCTGGTGTTTACACGCTGGATGAGCCGGCCCGGACGAACACAGAGGCCGCCGGGCACGCCGCCGGTCACTCGCGGCAGAGCAGCCCCGGATGTCCCCCCTCCCCCCCGCCCGCGGCGGTCCGCCCCCACTGGCTGTGCATGCCGCGGTGCAAATGTATGGCATACGTTGCCGGGCTGAGGTCTGGTTGCTAGGAAGGCAGCTGTCGAGACAGAGGAACACAGTGTGAAGCGCGGGCTGAGGGGTGCCGGCGTTAGGTAACCCAACGCGGGACGGAAGACACAATGATGACATATCGAGTCATTTTCCGATAATTCGTTATACATGACCAAGCCGATGCCGACTTCAGCGTGGGTACCTAAACTGGACGAATATTTAACAGATTTTATTGGACGTTTTATTGACCGGCAATTGAATGATTTTGAGTTTGCCTGTCAGAAGTTTTCAAGCGAGATGTAGCACTATGCCCATGGGTAGGTGCATATTTCGGACAAATAATGTATCAAAGCTAGCCAGCACTGGTGATTAGTATTCCAGTTCACAGTATTGCCAGTACAGTCCAAGTGGTCCCAGCGTAGTTCAGAGGCGGCGAAACAGCCGATTCGTTGAAGGAAATGGTCATTGGACATCGACATCCTTGTGGATGTTAACAATGTTATACAAACGCAAATACACAATTTCAATATCATGCACAGTGCAACAGTATTGAGTAATTTATAATAAATACAACATATCATACAATGTCATTTTTCTTTCTTTTTCGCTGCAAAATAAAGTGATAGTTTAGGTTTAAACTTCCTTTGAAAGTGGCTTGGATTGGTAATTTCAATTTATATTTTAATACTCTTGAGTAAGCTACCTGAGAGAGTAATAGAGACTTCGAAATACACCTATATTTGACTTTGAAATAGACCTATACGAGTTTGCATGGGTGTACATGCTATACTTTGAAAAGGAGCCCGTATACAACTTATATCTGCACAGCAGCAACGAACACAAATCTGATTGAAACTAAAATTCTGATTTTTTTGTGCTTAACAAATAAGTTAAATAAGCCTAAGACCCCGTCAGTAGAATGTGAGTAATATATACGGTGTGAAACCCCAAGATGTTTCAATCAAATACACTAAGCCTACCTATATATTCAATCGAAAAGAAGACACATTTCACTGAAAACTAGCATGCATTATACAACTGCTACAGGAGATCTCGAAAAGTATAATTATTGCTCGACTAAAAACAGCAAAAACGAATGACTGGCACCACAATTACCAAATCGGAATTAATATCTTTTTCATATGATAAAAATGGTAACCGATTGACATCATCACGGACGACTTCTGCGGCTCGTCGATACCTAACCCGCCGCATCCTTACCCGGCGCAACCTGAGCAAACCGAGCCACGATCCCTGTAGGTGACAAACGCGGCCTGTCAGCGCGGTCTCCCGATCACTAATGCGCTGCAATATGACAGTACGTGACAGTATGTAATGTGACAGTATGTAACACACGCTGCGCTAAGATCGTCTCACCAGCCAGTCGCTGCGCTGAGATCGTCTCACTAGCCAGTCGCTGCGCTTAGATCGTCTCACCAGCCAGTCGCTGCGCTGAGATCGTCTCACCAGCCAGTCGCTGCGCTGAGATCGTCCCACCACCAGTCGCTGCGCTGAGATCGTTCTCACCAGCCAGTCGCTGCGCTGAGATCCGGTCCACCAGCCACGGTCGTCTGCGCTGAGATCGTCCACCAGCCAGTCGCTGCGCTGAGATGTCTCAACAGCCCGTCGCTGCGCTGAGATCGTCTCACCAGCCAGTCGCTGCGCTGAGATCGTCTCACCAGCCAGTCGCCAGCCGAGGAAATGCCTTGCATGCCGAGCATAAACAGTAAACACTGACAGCGGTGATGAGATCGCAGGCGGCTGCGGCAGCGCGGAGGCTGGCAAAGCTCGACTGGGAGGCTGGCAAAACTTGACTGAGAGGCAGGCAAAACTTGACTGGGAGGCTGGCAAAGCTTGACTGAGAGGCAGGCAAAACTTGACAGGGAGGCTGGCAAAGCTTGACTGGGAGGCTGGCAAAACTTGACTGGGAGGCTGGCAAAGCTTGACTGAGAGGCAGGCAAAACTTGACTGAGAGGCTGGCAAAGCTTGATTTGAGCTGCCTCAGCCCGGCAAGAGACTGACAGAGCTCAATGTCGACTGATTTAGGATGGTAGGTGTGGGATGCAGGTGAAGCTCGCTTCCAACAGCAGTCGTGCCCGAACATTTTCTGACAGCTGCATTCCTGAAAACTTAAAATAAACGTTTGGCGTAGCTCGACAGGCTGGTCAATGGTCAACCGGTGCGAGGCAATGTTCGTGTCCGGCCTCCCGCATCCGAAAACAGGACGCAAGCGGGGGGGGGGGCGATTGGACATTGGTGAGTGCTTCGACATGCCGGTATTTCCTGGCCAGGACTCAATAGGGTGTGGGAATGGGCCATTTGGGCTCTGGTATAACGTAGGTTCTACCTGATCGCAGCACAACGGCTGGCCAGTAACATAAGAGTGAAAATGCACCAAATGGTTTGATAGACACACAGAACTCTTGAAATAGGAAAAATTAGGATTAAAGGATATGTACTGTCCATAAACCTCAACGCACAACAAGTTCGAGAACAATGTCGGAGGGGTTGACGATTTTTTTGCCCTATTATTAATGTGCGCAGTGGCCGGATCTATGGTTTGGCAAATGGGCAATCCCCCCTCAGCCGCCTGAAATCGACGCAAAATTGACAGATTTACTGATACAGAAGAACATCTAGGCAACTTGTATAAAGGAAAGTTTGTTTTGTTACCTATCAATGCACAATAAGCAAGCGAAATCCGCTGAGTTTTCAGAATTGTGTGATACTTTTTGAGATGTGCCCCCCACAGCCCCTGTCCTGGATCCGCCTTTGAATGTGTTTAACCGTATGTTCCTTGACATTGCTTCTGCCAGGCGAACAGTACAGAAGTTTGGTCCAACACCACTGCTACTGTCTCGAGAAGGAACGGGGTCAATAGAGTCAATCGTCAATAATTAAATAGATCTTACTTTGCCTCAACAGCACATTCATAGGCGAGTTAGAGTTGGACACTGTACGCTGGCATCGTAGGTATATTTCAGGGCGTCATTTAAATTAAATTTGGGTGCCACTATTTTATTGACACTCCGTCGAGCATGCACAATTGCACAAAGTAGCTCAAGTCAAATGAATGCACCCGCGGGATTGAGCAAAAGTGTATGCATCCTATAATGAATGAAATGCTGCCTCCGCCAGGTGCACTTGGAGTTATTGCGTTGTGCATGATTCTATTGTGTGCTATCATTACGCTCATGGTTGGATGCATTACGTTGCAATTGAAGCTTTCGCTTCTGTGCATGAGTAGCAAAACGTTGTCTATCAGCGTTGATTGCAGCCTTCCGCGCAGGTGACCATCTATTGAACCTGGACCAGGAGGCGCGGCCGGCACAAGTTCTCGTACGCGTATAATCCAAGGACATATATATAAATGTAATAGATTATATATATATATATATATTATTATATATATAATAATATAATAGATATTATAATATTAATATATACGGGGGGTCCAAAGTCGTATTGGTACATGGGCGTGCAACTTCTCTTACTTGCCCATAGGGTACATGTTAAAAAGGCCAACTTTTTCAAGCCAAGTTTTTCGAACTCTTCAAGAAATATATCAAAAGTTCATCATAGAAATCAAAGGTTGAGCGTATTTATTTCTATTTTTGGCATAAATGTCAAGCCCAACCAACGGTTTCGAGTTACTTAAGCCAAAGTATGCCAATCGCACCGGCGCCACTACTTTTGTCAGTACGCAAGATGGCTGCCGTCACTAAGACAACTGCGGCCAATGGGTCGCAGGGACAACGCTTACCATTACGCTGATAAGTTGTTGATCGGAACAAAAACGCCATACCATTCGCAAGTATGATGCAGCCATACCTGGTGTTATTTCTAGTGTTATTTAGTGCATTCTGTATGCTAGGTATGAGTAATGTATGTATTTCTGTATAGGTAATTGTAGTGTATTTCTAGTGATACCAAAACAACTTTGGAGTACCAGTGTTAGTGCCCTGATTATATATGTCCTTGGTATGTGCGGTCGTGCGGATTAGCACTCGCTCTAACGTCGTTTGATGCAGCGCCTGCGATCGGTATGAGGCCGCACGCAGACACATCTCACGTCCCTGACATGGTGTGCTGAATACCTGTACTGTTTCGTCAATAGTCTGACCTCGGCAATACATCCATTCAAATGGTTCGGTCTAAATTTAATTAAGCAAATGTTTACCGGATCTCTATACAAATCTTGTCTGGGCATTTCAGTTGATCGAATCAGAACCGCCAACGGGCAGTAGATTACAAAACCATTGACATAATTATTTAGTTAGAACGGAATTAAATTATAGGTAGTGTGCCTACTCACATCGGTCATGCGGAGTTGTTGACACTGGTCTATAGAATATACTTTTATTAATTTAGCCACATACTTAATTTGTTTAGATTCACTCTAGTTGCTGACTGCTGAGGTATTCCAAATTCGCCAAGATCATGCTGGAAGCACAAAATTATATATATTTGCCCCAGAGAGCTTTCGCTACTAGAAGCATTGCCCTTAAATTACAACGCCAGCATATATTGTTAGCGCTGGCCAATAGAAAACAAGTCGTGCGCGCTGATAGCAACTGCCGAACAGAGCCTCGATTACTATTTTACATTGTTCATATGGGGTTGTTTATTGTCTTTTGTGCGCCATTGTAGGTAACGTCTTCGTTACTCTGTTTATAGTGGCGATCGCTTGCGAGTTTTAAAACAAAACAAATGCAAAACAGAATATAAGTGAAAATCCAAGACGTTATTTTATCGTAACCAACGATCAAACCGATTGTTTCTTCTTCCATAAATAAAAGATTATTGACATTCAAAAGAGTAGCGCACACTCCTTTAACCAATCGCAAAAAAACTGATGTAGTTAAAAAATGGGTCCTGCGTCTGGGTTTGGGTCTGGGTCTGGTTCTGGGTCTGGGTGAGAGCTGGTTGAGTAGCTGGTGGAAAAACACAGGAGTTGAACCGTGCTGTTCAGGTGCAAACTACACCCTACAGGTGTTACAAGCCACACTCGCAGACAGACAGACAGATACGACCAGACCAGACCAGACAGACCAGACAGACAGATAATTAATGACACCGTCACAAGGGCGTCTTCACAAAACCACGCACTGCACTGACTGATGGCATTGTCACGCAGCAGATGGCCTCTATCGTCCAATACAAAATCAGACACTTGGGAAGATAGAAAACACTTGTGTCTTGTGAAAAGGTGAAAACAAAACCCATATGACGTGATATGAGCCAGATACGAGCTGTGGAGGTTAATAACATACATGTGGGTCCCCCTGGCACTGTGTGTAATCTGATGGCACACAGACTTGATGGATTTTATCCAATTAAACGAATTGTTTCATAAACCTTCGTCATTATATCGGCAGATTTTATCCTCTAATGCTGAGAAGTGAGGTATCAAATGTGAATGATAGTGGTACACGTACGGACTATGATACACAAGCTGTTCTTATTGACTTTGCACAATGTTCTTACGCAATACGCATATATGTGCAACGCTCCACTAACAGCTTCATTGCCTTATGGCAGCATCACATGGTGTGTTCCGTCTTAATCTTTCGTTCCAATTATGGTATCGAGACTCATATAGGTTAAAGAAGGTAGGCATATATCAAATATAGGTAGGTTCAAATATGGGTGGGCAGGTTATCAAATATGCTTAGGTAGAAAAAGTATGAAAAGGGTTATTTAAATAGGTAACTATTATGTACTAATAGAGCGATATTATTATAAAAGTTAGCATGTCACGACATGGGCATGCAAAAGGGTAAAATCGATCCATTTTCACTATGGCTGCATAGTGCATATAGCACACTAAGCAATGTTGTGTGAACAAATTGGTACCTTATTGGTATATCCAACCACGGGTCTCATAAATATAGCACATGACTGAAGTATAATATTAAATTGAAGTCAAGGTCATGGTCGGAGCACTCAAGTCTGATTTCGATCATATAAATATGTAATTACAAACTGCAAAAAAGACGAACAAATTCAGTGGCTGAGTTGAACCCATTTCGCTGTTTCAGGATATTCTTAAGGGCAAGGTGGCGGGGAGCATGTTTCTTGTTCAAGGTCAATTAACGAGGTCAACACATGAACCTTAACGAAATCATTACGCTCGAATCTTAACGAAATTATTACGCTTACATGTTTTTTGATCAATTTTGTCACAATAATACAATGGTGAAGTATTGTATTTATAGTAATTGAACGTCAAACAATGTCAATGTTGGAATTCCTTACATGATTGAAAAGCGCTAGTACCCAATACCCATATATAAGTCATAAGTATATATCAGCTTAAATCAGTAGGTAAGTAGATATATCTGAAGCAGTTTGCTGGCATTTTTACACATTTTCAATCCAACAATAAAGCACGCAATATCAATTTTAACCACATTTACAAGACGCATGTAGGTATCATGAAGGTATGCAGTTTATGGGTGGAATAAACGTTCACCTGAAATCGTTAGAACCTATATCGCACATGTTGGTTCTGGTCACCGCGCTGCTGTGCGAATATGGAACTTGGCTCATTAGGTATTCAGCTTTGGTCATTGCCCCCTATATTTGATAACACCATGGCCAAAGTGATGTTCAGCCCATGTCATCGAATGATTTACGAGGCAGCACTAACGGCACGAGCCGATAGAAATCGGCCATGTTTCGCCGTACCGGCCAATCTTTGTTTTCCTGCTGTATCTTAAAAAATAGCGCGGCGAACAGCCCGAATCTCCCCAGTTTCCCCGTTCTTTTAGCACGCGTGACAACTTTGCCGACTAACAGTCACACGATCGTGCCAAGCAAACGGCTGTCATATTTGCAGACATTTTTCGGTGGCCTCCTCCTACAAGGGACCCCAGACCGCATTGCATACTTTAGCCGGCGCAGAGCTGTGGACTGTGAGGAAAAGTGCGGCTCTCGACGCCTGCCTCTGCCCCTGTTTGAGCGGTCGCCCTGCCCGCGTGACATAGGTGGACAGTTTTATTTGGCCACACTGCTCCTATCCGAGGTGTTCGGTCGTGTCCGCGCTGTTATTGTTCGCCAGAACGGCAGCTGTGTACCATCACTGCTGGCCCTGATACTATCGGTAGCCGAGATACCAACGCACGCAAAACCCGGCCACGCAAGGTCCGATCTGGCAATAGTCAATTGTATTTTCGCTTGCTCGCGCTCGACAAGGATAATGAAGTTCTGGGATATGTTCTGCTATGAGTAATTTCTGATGATGAGGAAAGGTAGGGAATGCTATTTCCCGCGCACTGCGCCCGGATCTGCAGTGAGCAGGTGGATTTCCAAAGCTTCCTCATATGCCTCATATAAGTCATATTCATACAACTTCATATAGTGTCATGCTATGCATGACGTCACTAACTGCTATTGATACGCATTCTGCTTTGCTAGCTTTCATAAGAAGTCACGAGGACGAAATCAACGCTTGTGATATCAAGCAATAGCGAATATGTGCTGCTTTGCGATGCGAGCGGCAGGCGAGATTCGGAAATATAGCGCCCTGGGGGCAGGTGTTTCGCCTCGGAAGCATCACAATTCGAACACTTCCTGGAGGACCGAAAGATGGACCGTGTGTCATCATTTTTGCTCATCTTTGTAAAAATGCTAAATATGACAATGCTATAGTTTTTCATTGCTATTTATTCTTGATAACGAGCCCTGACCCTCGCCCTACGGGGGGGGGCTGACAGGCCCCCTCAAGAGGTTTTTCTTGAATAACTTCTTACACATACTGCGCATATTTCTGACATTTTCAGTAGCTGAGTTTACAACAATTATATATATAGTGCCCCAATTTCGTTAAAATTAGTTAACTTTTTGATGTTGTTGAGATAATGACGTTTTGATGACGTCATGTTCGTACAAACATGCTAAATGTTTGAAAAATCATAGAAAATAGAGTTTTGAAACAAATTGCAAACATAAAACAGTCAAGACGTAAAATGCTATTTTATTAACAAATCAACTTCGGAATTTCACAATTTTGGGGTTTTGACCCCAAAAAGTTAAAAAATGTTGAAAAATCACCCAAAATCGACATTTTCAAAGACAATTTAAAACCGGAACATCTATGAGAGAATGATTTTAAACAATACCCAAACCAAATTTCAAAGCAATATCTCTATCTTTGACTAAAGATTGCTTCCTAAGTCCGAGAAACTTATGACGTCATTTTTTTAATTAACTTTTTTGGACTTTTGTTGACCAGATACGACAAAATAGATAACATTTATTTATTCAAAAGCCAAAACTCGTCTATGAACTTCCATTTTCATTTGCATTTATCATTTTCTAATTTTGAGGTTTTCTGATCGTTATTCTGGACGTGATCGAGTCGAGGTTGCTAATGTTAATCGCCCATATCAATAATCATCTACGGTGAAGATTTCCGTGACCTAAGAGGTCATTAACTAACCTAGACCTAAAATCTATATGTGGTCAGATAGCTAATTCAAAGACCAACAACTTGACGCTAACCAAATCATTTTATATACATAACATCAATCATTACGACGGTCTGAGCAAAATCGCTATTTTTGGACATGGTCGATCTTATCTGTACTTGACCTGGAAGGTCACCCGTTGACCTGAAACACAAAATGATATACCATCAGATTCCTCACATGACACTCAATATGCTGTTGCTCTATGTTGCTTGGTTTGGAAGTTAGCAGGGGGCCTTCCCGTAGGGCGAAGCTGAAAAACGCTCCGTAGGGCGAGGGTTAAGGGGGCGCTTGATTATTTGTTATTACATCTTCGTAATCCATGAACTATCACGTCACACTGACACTGATGTCGCACTGTCTTGTCACGAACGCAGCATCACGATAAGTCACTGGGACTTAAGGTAAGTGATGTATTCATCAAGTGAAAATAGGTAATTGACCACTGGACAGTGTAATAACTAGGTAAAGTTGGCGAAAAATAAGGTGATGAAATTAGTTGCAAACTCTTGTCTCAGGACATCAGGACCTCTTCGCAAAGGACACCATGGCATCATTGTTTAAAGAGCAAGACAAAAGTATTGGTTCCACTCATGCATAAATCTGTCCAAACAATTTCCTATCAAAAACTAATGAACAAACAAATCAACATCCACTAACAGTACAGCATACTAAACACACAAGGCAGGGCTGAACATAATCACCATTATTCAGAAGGATAAATACTCTTGCAAGCCAGAAAACAGTCACCCTTTATCAGGGGCGTGGGAAGTACTTTCAAGTTGGGGGGCACATTTTTTGGCGGACCTGAGGTAGCAAAAATGATAGGCCACAAAAAGCGATATATCGCTGTGGTCGCCCCCCGTTATATCGCCAACATGGATTTATTGCCATATATCGCTACCCGTTCACCCGATATATCGGAATCTATCCCCGATATATCGCCACCCGTTCTGGATGCGTCATGCCGGCGACGCCTTCATCCCGGGAATTTCGTTGGTGACCACTTTGCCCTTTTTCGACTCTGGCCGACTCTTTCTTTGGCTGAAGGTCAGGGAGAGAGTCGACATCATACATATAATTTATATAAATGACGCGTTTTGCCTTAAAAAACAAAAAACCCGTGACTTACCCCATGCCAAAATACTGAAACTGTTATTTACTTGTGTGGCCGGCCTAGTAATACTTCAAGAATAGTAGCAATTTACCTCCAAAAAGCATTACAACATTGTGACCATGAGTATTTTATCTACCGTGATTGTGACCAAGAAATAACTTTATAAACGTTACTACGAAGGAACATATCCTATGCCAGGTGTGCGCTGTATTTAGCAGTGTTTCCATACTACGATGGTTAAATGTGCAGTGCCACTGTTTAGATAGAAAGATGCAAAACTAGTTCCAAATTCAATGCAGTAAAAAAATGATCGAAACTGCACCTTTGTTCTACAAAACATGAGCAAAATTTCCGTAGACAATGCCGTTGCTCTAATTCAGAGTTAAAAGATCATGGTAAAAGACTGGGGAGGGACGACACCTAGCTCCAAAGTTTGGGGGGCGTCGCCCCCACAGGTTCAAAGTTGAGGGGGCGAGTTGCCCCACTGCCCCCACGTCCCTGCCCTTCATCTGAGAAGTCAATGCTCTCCTACGCAACATTGAACGCAACCTTAAATGCAACGCTGCACAACCCAAAGCAAAAATACATATATAAGCGTATGGGCGACCACCACAGGCAACGCCCATACGGCGCATGTGTTTCCTATCGAGACATCTCTGCAAACGATGTCATCGAAATCGAATGTAAGCATTCGTGTAACTTGTCACCTGCGTGCGGTGCGTAGACACTATTTTGACAAGTGCTTTTGTCGCACAGGACACCGACTCTCTGTTGGGACTTGGCGGTAGATGCTTCTGGTTAGCACATGCATGGCTGATGGCTACCGGTGTAGCAGCAAATCGAATATTTGTCGCGCACCAGCAGGTCTGCAGCTAAGTACCACGGAGAGGGTCGGAGCTCTTTGTTCGCAGTTCCTGTAAGATATATGTATCTTCCAGCTTCAACGGCTCATCTTCCAATCGATTTTAAGAAAACAGTCACTTTGTAAAATGCCTGTGAATGTGCTAAAAAGAGGTTTTCGTACATAACGGTGTTGAATATGGCACTCGTGACGGATCCAGGATTGTTTTCATCGAAGGGCCCGGCTGAGCTAGGTGGCGGCATTTTCGAGGTCAAGGGGCGCAATGGACCTACGGGGGGCGCCAAATGTCTCGCAGTCTGGCAGACTCGCAGTCTGTGTCTCTCGATGTCTTTCTGTGACTCTCTGTGACACTCTGTGTCCCTATGCGTCTCTCTGTGACTTT
>VOPJ01014448.1:0-85068 GCA_014673585.1 Semibalanus balanoides | reverse complement strand
GCTGTGTTCTGCGTCTCGCTAGCCTTTTTAGTTTTCGAGTTAGAGGGGGCGATACAAACGAGATTTAACACGCTGGCCATGCTGGCTACCAGAACCTGTGACCAGCTGACGTTGGTACTGCTGGACCAACGTTAGCTGTGTCACTGTGTCGTGGACCCTCGTTGGTAATGCTGAAGGTGCCGGAGTGAGCCCCCCTGGGTCGAACGCTATTCGATCGCCGTCAAAATATATTTATTTTTGGACCCGAAAAGTATTTTTTGTTAAAAAAGCACCTCCCATTTTTTGTACCTGAGAGTGCCCTTACCCTAAAATATGTATAATCCAAGTATGTATGATGTATATAGCAGTGACATTGTTTCTGACGCATTTATTGCACCACAAACTACGAAGGAAATATGCGCCGCACAACTGCATTCGTAACAACCGGGTGCAACTACCCAGCCAACAATTAACTTGGGCACTGAGCGGGCACAATGGGATTAAACCATTGTGCCCGATCAGTGCCCAAGTTAATTGTTGACAGGGTAGCCAGTTCCAAAGCACTCTAATAAAGACGCTCTAATTTTGGAGCGTTTACATGCATGCTCTGACGTCACCGGCTGTATTTTTAGAGCGCTCTATTTTTTTCGCGTTTTCCTAGTGTGTCTCCAACTGAAGTGCAGGAGGGTCGCGACCCCATATGTCAGACCCCGAATTAGCCCGCTAATTGACAGGTCAGATAAAATATTAACAGGACAGATGCCTTCATTGCTGTGTGCGTGGGTGTCTGTCTGTTGTCATGTATGTCAAACTGAAACTCCTACACGGGTGAGTCTGGATTCGCCAGTGAGTGGCCCTCCCCTGGCTGATTTATAAATACACCACTGGCTATGAGCATGACCAATTTGGAAAAAATTGGCCCGTGCATATCGAAGCACGAGCTAAAATCCAGGTACGTTTTTTTCGTACACCCTGTAGGTAATTGCTACAACTAAATCCCTGAATAACATTCTGTTAGCGATCCATTGCTTCGTCATTTTCACCGATGCTGCAGAGCGGAATGTCTGGGTGCGGCAGATCGAGCGGCATGTCTGGGTTCCTCTGAGTGGAATGCCTGGTTGCCGCAAAGAAGCAGAATCTTTGCACCCAAGAGTATTAACTATTATCATCCCTATGTCCTTATATCAGACGTGCATTTGTCTATTTGCGGCACCCAGGCATTTAGCGCACGTCATACTCCGTGACCTCTCGCTGGAGGGGGAGGGTGCCTGGCCGAGACAGAGCAGTGAGCCAGCGTCTTATTTTTTGTGCCTCCGCCATACAGTCTGGGGCCGCCTGGGTCGATCACATCTACGGCCCGAACACTGGGCGCATTGTGCAGCCAAAAGAGCATCCACTATCACAGTGTCCACTGTCCAGCCGACCTCCTCTGGATTGTTCCAGTACCAGAAGAAGGCCGACCACTGTCTCTATACTCCACCAGCACCAGTGGGAGACGGATCTTGTCTTAATTACACTGGTGCTAGCGGGAAGCCATCCTCCTCTAAGACATTTAACGGCTTCATCGATCTTGCTAAAACTTTGAAGGTGTATTAGTTCTAGGCAATATCTAGATAGCATTCGGACTGAATTTATAAACAAAAAATCGGAGACCTAATCGACAACGCAACAGATACAGCATAGTCAATAGTCCGGTCCTTGGAAAAGCTACAGAAAAAAGCTTGCTAATGCCAGAAACTCGGTTATGTTCGACTTAACATGCACATATACACTCATACCCCTGAAAAACTTCGACTGCCTTGTCAGTCGGACTTACGTCAGTTCCACGGCCCCTAGCACCACTCACCAATGCGCGGCCATCTTCTGATCCTCAGAACATGCTGTTCTACTACGAAACTGAGTCCAGCAGTCGCCCCTCGGGCGTCATCCTACTGGAGGGCTGCTACTGTGAGCGGCTCATTACCACCTCGACCAAGTCAAAGGCCACCGACCCGCAGGTAGGCAGCAGTGAGCCGCGTATCGCCCAGCCGCCTCGCGCCAGCAAACGCGCGCACACCCACACCCACACCCACACCCACACCCACACCCACACCCACACCCACACCCACACCCACACCCACACCCACACCATACCCACACCACACCACACCACACCAAACCCACACCACACACACCACCACAACAACAACACACACACACACACACACCAACACCACAACACACACACACCCACACAACATCACACACACCACATACAACACACAACACACACACACATCACACACACACACACCACCTACACACACACACACACAGCCGCACACACTACAACACACACACACCACAGCACACAAACACACACACACAAACACACACACCACAACACACACACACACACACACACTCCCACACAAACCACCCCACACACACACCACACACAACACACACACAACATGGTTACAACACACCCACACACACACACACACACAACCACACACACAACCACACACACACACACACATACCCTCACCCAACATTACAAGCACACACACACCCGCAGGCGCGCACCAGTGCTCTTGGGCTCTTCTAACAGGTTCTGCTTAACATTCAGTATTCAGTATGGCGTTCAGTGTTCAGGATTCAGTTCGCTACTCGGAGACTGGAGCTTCCGGGAGATAGTGTGTCAGACATATTGGAGCAACGCTGGCAACCTTATTGGCTTTAATAAATCAGTCACCAAAACCCATTGGTTAAATCACAATTCATAACTCACTGTGACTGTATCACTATATCTTACCTGTGACACTATATCGTATCTGTAGCACTGTGTCATGCCTGTGTCATTGTGTCGTGCATGTGTCACTGTGTCATGCCCGTGTCATTGTGTCGTACTTGTGTCAATGTGTCATGTCTTTGTCACTGTATCAGACCTGTGTAACCATGTTGTGTCTGTGTCACTACTTACTGTATCCTTATGTAACCGTGTTGTGCCTGTGTCACTGTGTCGTGCCTGTGTCACCGTGTCGTGCATGTGTCACCGTGTCGTGCCTGTGTCACCGTGTCGTGCCTGTGTCACCGTGTCGTGCCTGTGTCACCGTGTCGTGCCTGTGTCACTGTGTCGTGACTGTATCACCCTGTCCTTGTGTCACCGTCTCGTGCCTGTGACACCGTGTCCTTGTGTCACCATGTCGTGCCTGTGTCACTGTGTCTGCCTGTGTCACCGTGTCGTGCCTGTGTCACCGTGTCGTGCTTGTATCACTGTGTCGTGCCTGTTGTTCACCATGTCGTGCCTGTGTCAACCTTGTGTCGTGCCTGTGCAACGGTGGTTCGTGTCTGTGTCACGCTGTGTCGTGCTGTGTCACCGTGTGGTGCCTGGCACCGTGTCGTGCCTGGGTCCATGTGTGTGCCTGTGTCACTGTGTCGTGCCTGTGTCACTGTGTCGTGCCTGTGTCACTGTGTCGTGCCTGTGTCACTTTGTCGTGCATGTGTCACCTGTCGTGCCTGTATCACTTTGTCGTGCCTGTGTCACGGTGTCGTGCCTGTGTCACCGTGTTGTGCCTGTGTCACCGTGTTGTGCCTGTGTCACCGTGTCGTGCCTGTGTCACCGTGTCTGTCGTCCGCAGTACTGTCTGTCCATCACGTACCGGCGGGAAAACCAGCGGCAATATGACCTGCGCGCTAACTCCGAGAGTGAATGCAAAGCCTGGATAGAGGCTATTCGGCATGCCAGGTAAGCGTACTACTACTGAGTGACACGGCGCCGGTTGTGGTCAGGGACCACCAGGAAACTGCTGCCGTCTGTTATCAGTCTCCTCTCTTTCCTCTCGCATTCTGGCTGGCCTCCAGGGACCAACCGTGGGCTCAAGAGGCCTACTCTGGCCTCAATAGGTTTTACACATGCAGTCAGAGGACCCACTATGCCCCTTGCCAGCCCCCAGGGGCCATTCTGATCTCCAGAGGGACTACTCTGACCTCGACAGGACCCACTCAGGCATTTATAGGGCCCACTCTGCTCCCTGTCGGCCTCCAGAGGTCACATACCAGCCACTCTGGCCTCTAGAGGGCCTACTCTGGCCTCTGGAGGGCCCAATCTGACCTATAGAAGGCTTACTGCGGCTTCCGGAAGGTCAACTTTGACCTTCAGAGGGCCCACTTTGATCTCCAGAGGGCCCACTCTGGCATCCGGAGGGCCCACTCCGATCTCCTGAGGACCCACTCTGACCTCAAGAAGGACTATTATGGCCTCGGTAAGGTCGACTTTGGCCTGCAGAGGGCCAGAGTGGTCACTCTGGCCTGCAGAGGGCCAGAGTGGTCACTCTGGCCTACAGAGGACCCAATATGGTCTACATAGGGCCCACTCTGACATTCAAAGGGTCTACTCATCTCCTTGTCAGCCTCCAGAGGATCCAAATTGAAGGCTGACTAGACTAGTCCAAACGAGACACACATGCATCATGTGGTTGTAAGTCACGGCTATTGCGGTTTGTCTCACATCCCACAAACTGCGCTAAGACGTGAATAGTCGTTAGATCATTACTCCAAGAAGCTTGTTTTGGTGGTCAAATTCCAAAAAGTCGAACATTTCTTTAAAAATAATCGTATTTCGCTTCTTTATGCCTGAATAGATGATTAAAGCAAACATTATCTATAAAAGTTGCGACGATTTTTGCTTAAATAAGGATTTTTTTTGTCAACTTCTGCAATTTTTGAGGATTAACCATCCCGGCCCCCTTGGGTATCAACATCAGCGACCAGAAAACATTGAAGGGCTGAGACTCGAGGTCACCTCTGGAGGGGGAGGAACTCAACATTGGGGTCCGAGAGCCATTCGAACAGTATATAAATTCACACCTATGCCCACGTTTAATTTGCTCTTTTTACAATATTATCTCTCCTCTTTATTTTGCCAACCTCCAATGCGTGATAATTTCCTTTGATTTTCTTATCTTCGCTATCTTCCTCTTAAATGTATTTTATATCATTCCTACGTCATTTATCGATATCTATACTGCGAAATCTCATGACAATTTTCGTTGCCATCCATCATGTTTGGGACTCGGAAAAGTTGCCATAACCCTTTGCCATTGCTTACAGCTTTAACAAACTGCTCCTACAAAAAGAGGAACTCGAGCAAAAGCACCTACATTTGCTGCAAATCGTAGAGAGCGAGAAGACAGCCAAGTGGCAGTACTCCCAGCAATGTGACGAGCTCACCACGGAAATAAAAAAACTCCGCAATGAGGTAAGTCACTCAAGTACATGTATTCGATCCGGATCACTCCGCCATTTCGACAAGACGTGTCCCTATCAGCTGCTGAAGGTGAGTCTGAGATGGACAGCCGACAGCCATTGTTAACCATGATACCATCAGGACCTTTGCAAAGAATGGCGGACCATGGGCCTGGTATCTGGCTAGCCAACAAGCGCGAGTAACCTTTGAGCTCAAATGTAATTTAGCCTGGTGAGGGACGGGCTCCTGTTAGCAGCATTCACGCCCCGAACACATGTGCCGACGCCGGTATAGCTGTCTGGCTCGGGCAGCCCGGGAACATCGATCTTCGGACGCGGCCGAGCTGTGACCGATTGGCGGGACACTGCAGTAGTTATTGAATTAATTGCACACAGCTCGGCTCACGGTGATTGGCTGCGGCCGTCACCTCCGCCATCACCGCCGGCGAGCTGATGCTAGGTGTATACGGTGAGGGCTCACTACTATGACTGACAGTGACAGACGAGACTGCGGCTGTGGAAAACAAAGCGTGTATGTTAGGTATACAGTGTGTCTATGTGGATATGACGGTCACCAGCTGAGACATGAGTTACTCGGCCTGCCTGGCACGGCCTATTAGAGGAATATTTCCTCTTCCTCTTTCAGAGGAAGGGCTGAACATAGCCAGCAAATGACTAAGTTTAACCCTCGCCAGTGCAGTGGGGGATGCCCCTGCCATTTTTCTTTCTCAAAATAACTCGCGTGGTGATAAGCCGATCATGATGGAACTTTCAGTAGTTACCCTGTTTTTTAACAATTTTACACATGCTCTTCAAATTTGAAAACTTCTTACCCAAATAACCCTTGACCTTTGACCTGTTTCTCAAGGTCGTGTTTGACGAAACTGGTGGCCCATAATAACCATCCTTGAAACATGTTCACTGTGCAGTTTCCGTGTGTTTGTTGTTCAGGAGCATATGCAAAGGTGTTTCTAGGTGACAGTTGTGATTTCTGAAGATATTGCAACCTCTATTGACGTTTTTCAGAGGTAAACCGAGGTCACTGACCTCCAATAACCTCCGATGACTTATTTGGGCTTCTGTCTGTTTCCAGGACAATTTGCTACGCTGATTTCAAATATGGTATCCATTTTAAATAATTATATGTTCCACTGGTTCATGTGCTTCCATACAGCTCAACCGTGGTCATGACCTCAAATAACCTGACATGACCTTTTTGGAACTTGGCAGTTATAGGTCACTAGATGTTCCGCATTGCGCGTTGCGCAATATGTTCAACGTGGCAGTGAAGTGTTGGAAGCTAACTGTATTGCAGTTGACAGCTTTTGCTTGGTTGACTTTGTTGACTCCCAATCGCTCACAATTCTGAAAGTCCACCAGCGCGCGCGTGCATTTTCTGACGGCAGCGGACGCAGCCCAAACAACGCAAAGATGGGCCCGTCACGAGCGCAACAGACGTTGCACGTACTCTAAACTTTAACACAGACAGTGGGTGCATACTTTTGATTTGGTGTGAAAAAATCGTCACTGCAGCTCTCTCCGTTGCCAAGCAGTGGACTGCCAAGTGTGACGGACGTGTCACATCCATCCATCCATCCATACCAACGTTTTTATTTTAATAAGAGTAATTTTGTGACGCTGATTTCAAATTTGGCGTCAATTTAGCATAAGAGGACGCTCCTTTGAGGTTTTAGCTCGATTTGTATTAATTGTCTACATATTTGCGATTTTACTATATTTGGGTCATTGACATGACCTCAGAGGTCACCTAATATCCCAGGACATTATAATATGTCGTCAATGGCTTCATCTCATCACAAGCAACAGTTTGTTTTTAATTGAAGCTCTTGCTTAATTAGGGGCGAAACACCAAGGGGTCATACCCCTCCCCCTACACGGTTACGCAGTGATCTTGCCCTACACGGGCGAGGGTTAAAAGTTGTTACATTGGATGACTAACCTTCTGACAGAAAAGTATTTGTCAGCAGAGGAGCTTGGTTCCAGCGACAAACGCACTACATTTGCACATTGCGTTTTCCTCTACCACGCAGGTGTAAACATTTGTGATTCAGGTGGTTGGCGCTCTCTGTGATAAACAGTGACCACCCGCTCCCGCTACCACAGCGGTAAACACGTACCTGTATGTTCCAGTTGTGCAGTCTGAAAAGGGACTGGCGCTTTCTGCCACGCCAGCAGTCGGAAGAGAGCGAGGAGTCGGATGAAATTAAAAAGATCAAGAAGGTGCAGAGCTTTTTTCGTGGCTGGCTGTGTCGCAGGCGCTGGAAGCAGATCGTGGAAGAGTACATCAAATCGCCACACGCTGAGAGTATGCGCAAAAGAAACAGGTATAACACAACTACACAGCGGCGCCATTTTCAGAAAATTATTGTAGGGCCCCAATGCTAAACTAATAGACTGTATACTGTATTGCCATTCTTGTCTTGCAACGCCGTTAGCCTAATGTTAAAATGTTACATTATTTGTAGGGCTCTGGTCGTACCAGGCCTATAGAAAACGACACCCATGCAACTACAGTTAATTCGTAGCGGTGCGAATTCTGCTGTGTTATATGGTTTGTTACGCTTGATCAGACTTGTATACGATTCAACTCTGATTGAGTCGCGACTCATGAATCAAGCAGTTTCTGCGACTCAAACTGAATGAGTCGCTTACATTTTTTAGGGACTTGGCTTTGAGTCGTGATTTGAATCCGATGAGCTCAAATGTAAGAGAGCCATGACTTGAGATCGAACGACAAATATTTGAGAGCTGACTGAGTCGGGTTCGCGAACTCAATCAACACGCATTTTAAGTTCAAAAGGAACCTTCAAAACTTAGTTTTTAAGCGCAAGTGGTAAATATCCATCAACAAATTTCAAACATATGAATCTCGATGCAGCATCAATATAATCACTTCTCACTTCTAAGATTGCAAATGTATTCATAGTTTTGAGTTGGATTGAAGTCCCGCTATATGATTAAAATAATTGAGTCGGAACTCGATCAATGGATCAAAGTCGCATTGATCGATTGAAGTCGAAAGCGCCGGTTCAAAGTCTTTGAATTGAATCGAATGCCATAACTTGAATGTCTGATTGAGTCGTTGATTGAATCAACGTAACGTAGATTTTGAGTCGTGATTGAATCGTTCGAAAAATAATGAATCGTATACAAGTCTGCGCTTCATATGTTTCCTCATGGTGCATGTATTTTAGTGACAGTTCGATGGCTGTGCTACGTGATCAGTTGTAGCAATGTTTACCGGATATTTTCCAGATGAACCCGCGGTGGTTCAAATGCCTAGCATCTCGTATGTCCCTTGTTACAACGTGGTGTTTCAAAGGATCCCTGCTTCAGCTTGGTGTTTTAAATGATCTGTGTTTCAGGCTTCAGCTTGTTATTACGAGCGTGCGCGAAGCACTCGCTCGTCCTTCTGTGGTAAATATGACAAATTGGAATATGGGCGTCCCGGCCCGACCTCCCGTGGCGACGCTGTTGAGAAGCTCATATCTCTGCAACCGCACGTACGATTGACAAGCTGACTTATTTGCTGAGTAGCCCCATCTAACCTACCCTGTTTGAGACCAGTGTCGACTCATCTGGGTAACTACCACTGCGCGTGGCGCGTGCCGTGTGAAGGGAGTTGAAAGGTGTTTCTTACACATGCACAAAAATCGCAACGGCTGGACAGATTGTGCGCAAATTTTGATGTGTGGTTAGAGACCACTCAGCCGCCACTTTCTCACAACACAGAGGGTGGTGACTTTGCACGTACGCACGTGCACACCCCTATTTATATCTCAGGAATGGCTGAACCAATTGTGTTCGAATTTGGTGAGTGGTTAACATGAGCTCCGCCACTGGTGGGACAGGGGGAACGTGTCCCCCTCAACATTTTCGTATATTAACATTAGGCCTATGGGCGTTGCATGGAAAGAATGAACTTCAAAATGGCTGCGTCCCCCCCCCAACTTTCGGGAGGTGGCGTTGCCCTTGGTGGTTAGCGACCTCTCAGCTGCCGCCTTTCCACAGGTCAGGAGTGGGGTGGCTCTGCAAATGCGCACGTGCACACCCCTGTTATGCATCTCAGGAACGACTGAGCCGATTGTGTTCAAATTTGGTGCGTGGTTACTGGTTAGAGACCTCACAGGCCTCAGCCGCCACTTTCCCACAAGTCAGGGGTGGGTGTCTCTGCACGTGCGCAACCCTTTTGTATCTCAGAAGCTACTTGCCCGATCGAGTTGAAATTCATCATACATTTCCTTTGCACTCGCTCGTTCATCGCTAATTACGTTGCCTTAATGGTTTTAAATGACACGCGTTCAGTCTGTTGTTTAAAATGGTCGTTATTTGAGCCCGGTATTTCCGATGACCTGAGTATCAGTGCGGTGATTCAAATGGCCCGTGTTTCAGCCTGGTGTTTCGGATGGTGGAGGCAGAAGAGGAATACGTGGAACAGCTCAACATTCTGGTGACAGGGTTTCTCAGACCATTCAAAATGGCGGCCTCCTCAAAACTGCCCCCGTGCAGCCATGAGGACGTAAACTCAATCTTTCTCAACTCAGAAACGCTGCTGTTTCTTCACCAGATATTTCTGAAGGGCCTTTCAGCTAGAATGGAGAGCTGGCCAACGCTGGTGCTCGGTAAGTGTTGAGAGGGGTGCAGCATTTCCCTGCCATCTGACCAAAGTCCTACAATACATCAACTACAGTCGGACACAGTCTTCCACTGCTAATAAATTGATACTTAGGTGTCATAAGCTAGTGTATCAAAAAAATACACATTATCATGTCGATAAGGCACTTTGCTGTAGCGACATGAGATTCGCTGAATCTGGAAAACAACACAAGCATCACTGGGACGGAAGGTTGGATCGAGTGGGCTGAAATGTTGCACCTCCGTAGAAGGACTGCGGCGTTATTTTGGGATTCTCGTCCTCTTTCTGTCATGCTTTATTTTATTATGTATGGACCCGAAAAGGACGTCGGTGTTTCTATTTAAATATCTGGCATGTGCATGGGAAACTTGCCATAACCATTTAGTTTTTAGACCAAATAACTCAAACTTAAGACCATTATTTTCCATAATTATCTGTTTGTGTATTTTCGATGTGTGTGTACTATCTATGGCCGATAAATCGCATTCTGTATGCCTTACACATTTCGGCATACTAAGTAAGCAATATATTACTTTTCCCAATGCATAAATAAATACAAGAAACGATGCAGTTAGATCAGAGACTCGTTTTAGTTCATAGCCCTTAAAACCAAGTCAGATATCGGAATGCGACTTCTCGTCAGACTGTTTCGTGAATGAATGGGCAGTGATACATGAACTCAACTTTTGTTGTATAGCTTTGGCCTTGCTTTCTTGAGGTTTGGGTGCGTGGGGTTCGCCTGGCCTGCTCCGATGTAGCGATGCGCAGCAGTGCTCTGCCTGGACGCTGTCCCAGCCCGGCCAGATCACAGCAGCTGCAGCCTGGCAGGCGCGCTAGTTCCCCTGGCTACCTGCCGCTGCAGCTAACAAAGGCGCCGACGCGGCCGGCTCAGCCTCTCACGCGGCTGGTGCAGCCTCTTACACGGCTCTTACCTGTTCACAGATCACTACCGGCCTATATGTGCTCCATTAGGTATGTTGCGTTCAGTTGGCGGGTCTTGTCAGTGTCGTGGTGCCACTTAGAGTCATATGTCTAGCTGCTCGCCCTCCCTCCTCATTGTGTACTCATTGTGAATTGGCCTCCGCGGCGGCGGCGGCGCACAACTGGAGTACAGCACGCCGCGCGTGCAGCGTGCAGTGAGCGTTCCAAACACGTCCGAGAGATAGGGAGCGACTGCTGGCCCGTGGTTGCTATAACGTTTGCTAGCTTTTAGGTGCCGTCGGACCATGCCATAGGCCCATCTCACACAGGTTCTTCGTAAAAAGGAAGAGCAGTCTTGTCTTCGCTCTCAACTTAAGGTCGGCGCACACTGATTATCTGGCTGATTAGTTCGTTCATCGTGCTTTCTATAATATTTAGTGTTCCGACCGTGGGCGTCGAAAGCGGAGGGATGGGGGTGTCCCCCAAGCAGGAGGCATCACCCAAACATTTTCGCATTTTAACATCACGCCTATGGGTGTTGCATGGAAATAATTGACAAAAAATCGAAAGGTTGTGACACCCTTGGTTCCGTCCGAAATTTGTATCTTACTTTGTTTTGTTCAATGGGCCTTCATTTGTTCCTGATTTAAACACACGGCGATATTTCATAGTCGCAAAAGACCGGTATCAACTATGCAAAATAAAGCTATAAGACTTATTGCGTTGGATACTTAATATTTGTCATAGATTGGATTTATATTAGCCGTTTTCACGATGGATTATTTTACGCGAAATGTTTTAAAACATCTTAAGATGTTTTGAAATGTTATAGTATGAAAGTTTTAGTATACTTATTCTTTCCTTAACTACGCAACTTTTGCAAGCATTTTGTCTTTGAAATTGTTTCCAGAATTGTAGTGTATGTTGTAAGAAATTGTATGTTACCAAATGAGGTTTGGTGGTAACTAGCAGTTTGTATTAGGTTTTAGCTGTTGTAGCTGTGATCTTCAGTTTCTACTATTCTTTTCAGAACATCTTGAACATATCGGTCTTTGGGCACGCTATTGTCGTCTTCAACAAAAGTTAACTCCCTTGCTCATAATGGACTCGCTCCAGCGAGATCGTTTCTTCGCATTATTGCGCCATGCGAGACAGACCTGTGATCCATGACGCTGCCAGATTGAGTAACTAATATGGCGATATGCTTAACTTAACTGAACGAACGGACTCTAGACGCATATGTTCTTTAGAAACGAACAAATTTGTATCATAATCTTTTAAAGAGCTCATTTCAGGTTTCCATAACTCTTGAATAATTATAATATCGCCTAAATCAGTAATTTATTTTTTTTGGAATATATCGTATACTAAAACTTTCATACTAAAACATTTCAACATATCTTAAGATGTTTTAAAACATTTCGCGCAAAATAATCCATCGTGAAAACGGCTAATATATGGAAATGCAACTATTGAATTTAAATTCGACCATTAACCCTCGCCCTAGTGGGGGTCATTTTGACCCCACCTGAGGTTTTTCGAAAATATCAGTAAAAACGTAACGCGCAGCGCCGCCAAATTTGGTAGGTACAGCTGCCGACAGGAAGATCTCTCTCCCCTGGCTGGCGATACCTGGCTTCAACACTAAGTGACCCAGTTGCGCTTCACTGTTAGACTGTGCCTTCTGTACTGATAGTCTAACAGTCCACAGTCCAGTGTAACTGGATCACTCACAGTGTTGAAGCCAGGTATCGCCATCCAGGGGCAGCGATCTTCCTGTCGGCAGCTGTACACTTATTGCTGCATCAATCAACCACAATGTCAATTGTTTAACTCAGGACATCTCAGGTCAGGTCATCAGATCACGTCAAGTGATCATAACTCCCAAAATGTTTGCGATCGTGCCTAATTCACAGTCATTGTCCGACTGATTTGCAATTGGATTTCATAAGGGGAAAAGTACTTACGTTTTTGACGTCTCGTATTTTGTGCTTCGGTGACCTGAGGTCAGGTCAATTTCCTGACCTCACCATTATAAGTAAACGGGAAAATGATAATTTTTCACAAATTATAATTTTCAGAGAATATGCATTGGATCAGGCCAATTATTTTAGAATAATGTTATTTTAGCTCATTATTGACGACCTAGTTGAAATGATTGCTAAGTGAACTCTACAAGGTCATTGGAGGTCATGAGAGGTAAACAGCAATGTTTTGCTAACAACTATTGATGGAATAAAGATAGATACGAGCGGATGACACCATTGTATCTGTCTCGTCGAGCAGCGTCGCTCCGTATGCAATATTACTTACCTTGGTCACCAAATGACCTTGACGTGAGGTCAAATTTTTTAATCGATTTATCCAAGTCACCAGTAATGTATCAATGGTTATTGTAGAGACAAACACGATGGTGTTTAATTCATTACTCTATCTTTATTAGGTAAATAAATATTTGCGAAAAAAAGTTAACACAAAAGTACCTTTGATAACCTCTAAAGCCTCAGCCATTGACCTATGCTAAAATTTGAGGACATTTACCCGATCGCAATTCGTAATAGCTTTAAAAGATGATGTTACCTTTTGTTCCTTAGCTATTATAGTTACCACTTCCCGATATATGTTGGGTTGTTCGAAATTGACTTCTAAAGCTAAACAATTTGACCTTCGATTACCTCCGGTGACCACAATATTGTCCGGAGCTTAAATACCGAATGTCGATGTCAAGAGATTTAAAACCTTTTTTCTGCATTTTTATAGACACTAAGTTTTTGAGTTAGACAGGAGATCAGTTTGACCCCATCATGGCGAAGTTTAATTGGAGACCCACCGGGGCGCGGGATAAATAATTCAGAAATTCGGTCATTGTTCCTAAATTAATGGTCGAAAGAATCAGCCAAATGTGCAGTGTGCGGTGTCCTTCACATTGTGATGCATCAGTGGAAAAGTACGTGGTTTGATATGCTGCATGCATTCCTAGTTGCATTGTTTCCAATCACAAGAAAGGAATGCATATAACGCATGCTGCACAAGGAATGTACCATGACGCTCAGTGCATCTCGGTTCACTTCGAAGCATCTCTACTAAGCACGCTGTACATCCTCCGTCCATGGGTGCTTCTTTGCTTGATATAGACACACTAGACTCCAAGCACTATAAAATAGCGTTGAAGGATGACGCTCAACATATAATATATGCATTATGTATTCGGTTATAAGTTCGGTCATTTCCGTTTCATTTGGTGGTGACCAAGGCGATATGGGTGGGTGGTGATGAAATCACCAGACGTATGGCTGTTCAGTGTCCGTGGCCGTAAAGCAAGCTAGAGCCGTCGGGGGTTTCTTGCGATACTTTTCCAACTTTTATGTGACGTCACTGGTCCGAGCTCGCTTGTAGACGAATGCTTTACCAACTTTTATGTAACGTCACTGGTCCGAGCTCGCTTGTAGACGAATGCTACTTTTCCAACTTCCCTGTGACGTCACTGGTCCGAGCTCGCTTGTAGACGAATGCTTACTGCACAGTGGTCTTTTCAGATCGATATCACATTATTATTATATAACACATGCTTGTCCATGATATAAACATTTAGCAACATTATTCTACGTCATCGGCTAGCGTTCAAGAAAGCATCTTTCGCTAACGGTTTCATCTTTCTTTCGCAGCATTCGCAAGCTAAAACATGTATTTGCATAAATCCATGCTTGGTCACCCGGAAGCCTTACGCGCTGAAGAACTAAAGCACCAGTTACGTCACACACCGAGCTAGCATATGGACCAAATTGGCCAAAACAAACCGAAGAGACAGTTCCCTCCCACCTCCCACCATTGACTGAGCCCGCTTCTCAGCGACACCAACGAAATGGCAGTCGGACCAACTATACAGGTCCGGGATTTTCCCAGACCCGTTGACGTCCGACCCTCTCCGCCGACCTGCTGAGAGATGGCTTCGATTATCGCGAGCCATCCGACTGTGACCTGCAGGCGCTGCCCTCTCCAGCCTGACGTCTCTGTTGGCGTCTGGATGAGGCAGCGCGATCGTTTTGCACTGAGTGGATCCGATGCCCGTGTGGTTTCAATTTGCACGATACAGACAGGTTGAGCCTCTCACACGGAATGCGTGTTTCGCCCGTCCACCCCGTGCTTCAGTGTTGACCAGGTTCGTTGCTGTCGAACGTCAGTGGCTCCCTTATGCATGCTGGACACTGACCGCCCCAGCTGACTGATATATTCTAGCGCCCCATTCCGCTCCTTTCTCGCCCTGACCTTGTCCCGTCTCATTTCCTCTTCTCATTATGCATTTCCACGTTAATCTTTATTGATTTCCTCATCAGAGATATGTTATCCCCTTCCTTCTCTTTCATCACATTTCAGAGGTGCAAACAGATACAAAGCAAGGCGAACTTTATTTGTCGTTAAAGCAGCAGCTAATGGTGTCGATCCGCTGTATGCTCGACTTATTATATTTCATTCCAGGGGATCTGTTTGACATGCTTCTACCAATGCTAAGCATATATCAAGAATATGTTCGGAACCATCACTACAGCCTTCAGGTTAGTACACATGTCAATTTGATTAGCATTGTCGTCGATTTATTTGTGATTGCGCAGCAACATTTCAGAACTCAAAACACTAGTGCCCTTAGTAGCTGTGATCACGAAGGATTTATTCGCCGTGCGCTTTACCCAATAATCCCCGGTAATATTTGGGGCGTTTCGGGTAATTGAGTCTAAAGTTCGTAAGAACACGAATTTTCCCAGTATTTGTGGGTATCAATTGAAACTTTGTGAATTAATGCACTTTGCTGGATATTCCATTTGTATGACAACACTATAGTTTACTTAAAATTTAAAATTTAACATCAAACTAGCTCTGGTGATGCCAGACGGCTGTGCCGGTTTTGGACGTTGTGCGAGTCCATCTGTTTGAATGTCTCTAAAGTGCGGGTTTCGTGTTTTTAGGTCATATTTGGCTATTTATAAGCATTTCGTCAAATAACAACTTATTTCAATGAAAGCTAGATGAAATAATTGATTCATGTTTTCCGTCACATTTACTTTAGAACGCAAATATTAATGATAACTAGCAATATATTTGTGTTCAGTTTTGCTGAGAAGACGGCCGTGTCTCGGCTGCGTCTCCTGCTGTACGGACGCGGCTACTGTTGTACCGAACCGTCCGCGGGGCAGCGATAGCCTGTGTCGCATGGCACTTCAACTGGGTCGGCGACGGGTGGACAGCCCCCCCCCCCCCCGTCGCCCGAGCTCCTCAGTTGAAGCGTCATGCGGCACAGCAGACCCCCCCCCCATGGCCCCTCTTAAATACGCCACTGCTAGGAACTGTACCCTAGATCCTCCTAGATCTTGGAACCACAACACAAATTCATGGGATTATTTACTTTGACATGTGCAAAGTGTTCTTGTTTGTGCATGGGACGTGCTCTATTAACTATTAGTAAACATTGGTACGGTCCAGGGGTATTGACTTCACACAGAACTAGAAGGCTTCGGACTTGTCTGCAGCCTTCACGCACCACGATGCCCTTGGAAAACATGGCAGGTAGGCACCCTCTGACGCAGCAGGAACAAAGACTCGGTCACGTGCAGTGGCGGCCGATTCCGGGGGTAGGCTACCGAAATTCCCCCCAGTCGAAATCTCTGGGCGGCAAAAGGATAATTTTGCCCCCCTAGATTTAAGCCGCCTCATTATCTCACGTTTTCAGCTGTGTGACATATTTTCCACGATTTCGTCTTCCTATCATATGCCTTATGTATCGATTTTAACTTTACTCTAACGATGAATAAACATTCATGTCTTATTATCAGTGAATCACTCCAGATGTATTTATGTCATAAACTTTTCAACTAGAGCCTAGTGGCTATTATTGCTTGCTATGCTTGGTGAACGTCGAGATTGACCAGCAGCAGGGTCTGTCAGCACTGTCCATGTCCAATGTCTGTCACAAACAAAGCTCCAACTGGCGTCCCGAAGTATCGATGCTTGTAACTTGTGCAGACGCAGTTTCCGAGTAATGGCTGCTCAGGGGCATATGCACATTACACAGGTGCTACCTACGAGAGAGTGTGTTGTTCTAAAGCCTTGGGTGCTACAACGTAACATTTATGGCATCCACTGAGATCGTGACCTCCGATAACCTGATCTTACTTTTTTGGCCTCTGTCAGTTTCTAGGACATTGTGTGACGCTGTCAAATTCGGCATTCATTTTATTTTACATTATTATATGTTCCAATGGGGTCATACCCTTGCACAGGTCAACCAAGTTCACTGACCTCAGATGACCTGAGATTACCTTTTTGGAATCTGGTAGTTTCTAAGACATTGTGTGCCACTTATTTCAAATTTAGCACCCATTTCGCATAATTATATACGTATTCATGACTCTAGCTCGATTACATTAAGTTTCTTATCTAATATACTATTTGGATTACATCCGGGTCATTGGCATGATCTCAGAGGTCACCTCATGACCCAGGGCCTTAACATTGGGTATCAACTAGAGTTCTACATGGGGCGGCTATCCCCATGGCTGGCCGAACCCCATGGCTTATGGGGTGGGCCGGACTAGAAAATCTCTTGATCATGGCTGTGGCTACGGCTGTGGCTGCATAGTCAACCTGGGATTTATTTTGCATCAATCTTATCAAACCAATAATAGTTAAAAGAAGCCTTGGCATGCTGCCATATCAGTAGACTGGAAATAAACACGTAATGTGAATTTACAAAGATTATCACGACTGGCCAACGGCCAGCCATTGACATTTGGGAGTGGCTGTGGCTGGCTGTGGCTGTGATGCCATGGCTGTGGGGCGGCTAGGCCAAGGAAAAGTGCAGCCATGTCGAACTATAGTATCAACGGTTTATTCTCCTCACAAGCAGCACGTTCGTTTTTCAATCGAAGCTCTTGCTCAATTAGAGGCGAAAATCCAGGGAATCGTATCCCCCAGCTGCACGGTCACGTAGGTATCGGACGCTGCACTCGTGAGGGCTAAGACACCCACGGTCGGGGAGTTGATTTTCGCCCCCTCCATTTTTTTCATGAATAGCAGAAAAACGGCGGTGCGTTGCACCACCAAATTTGGCATAGCTATTTGGGCATCAATTACCTACACAGCCTAATTTGTACACCTCACTTCATCCCAGGTCAGATCACCAGGCCATGCCACGCGACCCAATTTTGTTAGCTACGAAAATATATACTTTTTAGACATGAAAGTATATCAACCCGCGCGGCGTAGGGGGGGGGGGGTAAATATTACCCCCTCCCGTATTTCCGCAATAACTTGAAAACGGTGAAAGATAACGACGTCAAAGTTTCAGTACCTTATCCAGCATCAATTTGACGTCTTCCTAAAAAAATCATAAGAAAATAGAAGTTTGGGAGATAATGACGTTTTGATGACGTCATGTCACGCCATTTTTTGTTTAATAACGATAAATGTTTGATGCATCGTAGAAAACATAGCTTTAAAGCAAATCGCAAACACAAAACTGTATAAGAAAGGGAAATTGAATTCTCTACAAGTTGGCAATTTCAGATTTCCAAAATTTGGTTTTTGACCCCGCCAAAATAAAAAAATAAATGATTTTTGTCAAGAAATTTTCCCCAAAAAAATGCAAATTTCAAAGCATCTAAAAAAACGTGAAGTATATTTATAGAACCAATGTAATGATATCCAGACCAAATGTTCAAAGTAAATAGCTTCATTTTAGTGACTGATGCTCTCCAAGCATAAGTAGGTAATGACGCCATTTTTCAAAATAACGTTTTTTGGGATTTTTTGACCTGATACAGATATATAATTGTCCTTTTTGTGTTTATGAGACAAAACTAACCTAGAAGCATACATTGTTTATTCATATTAGTCAGTTTTCAAATTTGACCTTAGATGACCTGATGTGACCTTTGACGGGGTCCAAGTTTAAAAATGACTGTTTCTATCGATTCTTAACGTGCAAAAAACCCCTAAAACATGTGTCACAAGGCCTTATTTGCCTCTTCGTGACATGGACCTTTTCGTGACCCGTGACCTTGACCTTGACATTTTGCATGCAATTTCTATTTTTACTTTGTGCAAGTAGATGTATACAGCTTTGAGAGATTATAGTGCATTGGCGGTCTTAATCAAAGGATTTAATTGAAAAGTATGAACCATTTAACTCAATTAACTCGAACTTCCATATCGACCTGACCGTACCTGACATTTGACCTAAGCTTGACAAATTTCGGGCATGCATTCGATTCGTTTCTTTTGAGAGCTTTCGATCGCCGCCTTGCGCGTCTCGCTGCGGTTATTGGTTCGGAAGATAAGGAGGGGGTATATTTACCCCCCTACGCCGCGCGTTCGGCGAGAACCCCTACGCCGCGCGGTTTAAGAACAGTGTCGTCGATGAAAGTTGAAATAATTGCAGCCTAGCAAGTGTTTACTCGAAGCTAAGAGCTGGTTATCTGACGTTATATAGGAATATAGGCGTAGGAACAGGGCATAGGCGTAGGCGTAGGAACGTTGGAACAGTTTGGACATGGCCCCTCACTTTTCGTCATTTTTTGTTGTTGAAATATTTCATTTCTCTTGATGAGGACAATTTTTGATGGTAAAATTTTGGCCAAGACGAAAAGAGTTCAAATCTGCAAAGCAATCTTCCATAAGGGGAGGGTCTCTCAAGACGGGATAACGTTGGATTGTCCACCCCTTCCCTCTTCCCCCGCAAACACTTCTCGTGACGTTCATACACTCCTTGATTGAAGTAGGTATAATATGTGCATTGTGCACCTGACGTTGATGTTACAGACAAATTCACAAGCAAAATTCCACGTGACAGTTTGTTAAGTTTGCGAAGGATATGGTCATTGATTCAGCCCATTAAGCCGACTGCCTGTCTTGCTAAAATCTTAAAAAGGTATATCTGTCTGTCCGATGTCCGTGACCACACAATTTTTACAATTGATTTTTTTTTTGTTTTATAAATTCGAAATGTTATGTTGGTTTGACACATTAGCATATAATATTAGCCGTTTTCACGATGGATTATTTTGCGCGAAATGTTTGAAAACATCTTTAAAATGTTTTGAAATGTTTTAGTATTAAAGTTTTAGTATACTTATCCTATTCCTTAAAGGGATTAGTGCGGTTTTTCCCCAGATAATGATTACATAGTAAAACGTACTTATAATAAGGTGGTAAAAGGCCCCACGTTACCACATTTTTTCTGGAAAATGCATCTTCTTTAACGTAAGGAACGTTTTCAAAGTGTCGGTGACTGCCACGCGTACTTTTGCATACTTGCTGAGGTATAGACAGCCGTCACTACTTCGCCCGGATTGCCGCCGCCCCAAGGAAGTAGATATTAAAAGTGGTGGGACAGTAACCCGGATCAAGTACTTCGGTTCATCAATACAAGTCTGAAAATGTCAAATGGTTTAAACGCTGAAAATTGCTCTGAAAAATGGTTAAATGCGCAACGAGGTCCTCTTCATATTCTTAAACCGTGTTTAAGCACATACAATGCAAAAAGATGCATTTTCTTTCAGGACGAAACTCGTAATAATCCTTTAACTACACAACTTTTACAAGCGATTTTTTTGTCTTGAAATTGTTCTCTCAGAATTTTTTATAATTAGTTTGGTAAGATATAGTAAGTTTAAAAAATTTCGGTTTGGCGGAAATTAGCAACAAATAATTTATGTAGAGGTTAGTGTGTGGACCTTCAGCCTACTGACACTTTCAGAAAACATTTGAAAATGTTTTAATGCCTCGGGCACCTATTGGTCGCTCAACAAACCGACCTCCCTTGATTCATAATGGACTCGCCGGCAGCGAATCGTTTTCTAGCGCATTATTGCGGCCATGCGAAGGCAGACCTGTGATCCATGACGCTGCCAGATTGAGTAACTAGTAATGGCGGTAAGCTTAACTGAATGAATGAACTCTAGACGCATATGTTCTTTAGAAACCGACAATTGTGTATTATAATCTTGTAATGAGCTCATTTCATGTTTCCATAACTCTTGAATAATGATAATATCGCCTAAATCAGGAACTTATTTTTCTTGGAATATATCGTAGGTATACTATTACTTTCATACTAAAACATTTCAAAACATCTTAATATGTTTTAACCCTATTAGTGGCAGGCTCCCGGCTACCTATTAGTGGCAGGGGGGCATATTCGGCCCCCCCCCGGAAGATCTCGAGATCTACCCGTCCGATTTTAACAATATCAGAAACGGTGGTCCGATTCAACCTTATACATGATCTACATTTTAAACAAAAATTAATTTTTAATTTCTTAAATAGTGGGGCAACGGGGGCCAAAAAGTATTAAAAATAGAGGTTTTTTGATTCCAACACAGCTGCCATGTTTACAACCTGATTGTAATTCAAAACACAGTGATCGATAGATATTGAGTAGGGAAATAGATATGTGATGAAATATTGTTAAAAATTCAATAGAAATCATAAGCGTGGGTTGCAGGTATAGTAAATTGGGTGGGGGGGGTGCGAATAAAGCGTAATTCAAACCGCTTTTTGATGGCTTTTTCTGAAATCAAATTGCAAATAGTGTTATTGTTACATTGATAAAAATAGTTATTAAGCTATTTTTGTACTCATAGGCGGTGCCAGGTTAACGAAAAAGGGAGGCCGAATTACAATAATATTATATCCTGCAGTTATGCTTCTACAACGGAATATAAATCAGTTACTGTCATAAGATAGTTCCATTTTGAATGCTGCAAATCATCATAGGCGTATCCAGGATCCCATTTGGGAAGGTGAAAGACATTTTGATAGGAATACATCCCGCTAATATAATACTAACTAGTCAACAATTACTAGTTTGCTTGCAATTTTCAATTTACATAAGTTGCCGTCTTTTTACCCTACCTGGGATCGCCTATTCTCTTCAAATGTTTCAAAAAAGACCCCCTGGTGTTTTTTCATCGGAAAACTGCAGTATGTTATGTCCTTGTAGGCCCATGCATCAAATTTTCCTTGCAATAGTTTTACCCCTTTTTTCGATTCCTGAGCGCGCCTCTGCAATAAAATGAATTTATTTCCTCTCCTGGACTCATATGTCCANCCCCCCCCCAAAAAAAAAAAAAAAAAAATAAAAAAAAAAAAGAAAAAAACAACAAAGAAAAATAAAAAAAATTAAACAAAAAATAAACAAAAAAAAAAAAAAAAAAAAAAAAAGATAAAAAAAAAAAAAAAAAAAAAAAAAAAAAAAAAAAAAAAAAAAAAAAAAAAAAAAAAAAAAAAATAAAAAAAAAAAAACAAAAAAAAAAAAAAAAAAAAAAAAAAAAAAAAAAAAAAGAAAAAAAAAAAAAAAAAAAAAAAAAAAAAAAAAAAAACGAAAAAAAAAAAAAAAAGAAAAAAAACAGAAAAAAAAAAAAAAAAAAAAAAAAAAAAAAAAAAAAAAAAAAAAAAAAAAGCGGCGTGAGGTAGGCCGTGACGAGTACTAGCGAAAATACTTAGCTATTTTTTAATGAGGTCAATATTGAGGTCACCAGAGGTAAAAAAAGGTCAAATTTTCCCATATTTCGAGTAAATTGAGCACTGCTTCACCATAACTCCCGGGCTAGCTCAGATAACTACAAATAGCCTAGGAGCCAATCCAGAAAAAAACACTGCAAATGCACTTTGAAACACTCTTTCGCGACATGTCACTCGCAGCTATTTGAGATACGTTCAATAGTTAAGGCTGCAGAGCGTCAGACGAAGGTACTAAAATGCTTAATTTTACTGCAAAAAGTTTTTTGTTAATTACTTCATAAGTTTTAAAGGGTAGACGCAGTCATTTTGGGCCACATCGTAAGTTTCTCACATCACGGGCATCGGAAACGCATGTATCGTCTGATCTAAGCTAGTGCATACTAAAAAAGTTGACCTGACGGCTGAGGTCATATCAGGTCAAGTCATAATTTAAATGTCATATCGGAGTCGGAGAGCTGACAAGAAAAAAATGAGGTGGTGAAACACAGTATCTATCTAGTAGTAAAACGATGAGTTAATTGTAGGACAAAACAGTATGACTTTTGGCACATTGGATTTGACTTAACGTGAGGTCACACGAAAGAAAAATACAACTTTGGCATTCTTTACTTTTTGACTTCAGAATAGATAGATTAGGATGAAAACTGACCACATTTAGCCAGGTTAGTTGTTCGATTGGTGGGCGCAATTCAATTTTCTCCGCATACGACTTAATGATAGAGGTCTCAAAAATATGACATGACCTCAGGTCCCGATATAAAATCCAGATATAGCGAAACTGTGATATCAGAAGTTTGCACCTCATTGCAACACTGGTGAGTTTTCAAACGTTTGGTTCACCCTGGTGGCTTCGACAAGAATGTCAACTTACAAAAACTGATTGAGGGTCAGGGTCATTTATGTGACCTGAACAACGTGACGCTTGAAAAGCTAGGAAGTCCATTTTTATAAAGAAAGTTGTAGGCTAATTGATCGCCAAACAGGCCATAAAAATGGCCGGCGCTAACGCGGCCGCCGTTTATTCCGCTAGTCCGGAAAAACCTGTGGGGGGGCGGATATCCGCCCCCCCCCCGTCGGTGCGAGGGTTAATATTATTTTCACTCATTTATTTTAATATGCGAAAAATCAGAAAATTAATCAAGTTTTGTTTGATATCAAGACGTGTAAATTCTTGAAAAAGGCTCATTTTGAAGCATAATTTTCCACTCTTTTTTGCTTATTTTCAGTCTGAATGTTCTACTCGGCACCCTGGCTCTAAAGCAATCCTAGGGCACTGTAGTCAGCTCATCACCTGGACATAATTGCCCACCACCGTGTCATCATCACCTCAGCCATCACCCCAGCCACGCCCGCCCGCCCGCCCTCCGCCAGTCAGTGCCGACACGTACCCGCATCTGGTTGCACTTGATCTGCTCGGCGTAGGAGGTGACGCAGAGTCTGAGCGCGCCCACCGGGCACGATCGCACCTCCATGATGGAGCTGTACGCGTCGCCCAGGTAAATCAGGTACAGCTGGTCGTCGTGCTTGATCGGGTACAGTGACACAGTCGAGTCCTGACGAGGGGACGCCGGGCAGAGGTGAGTCAACGGCACGGAGTCCAACAGAGGGTAACGCAGTAACGCAGTAACGCAGTAACACAGTAACAAAGAAACACAGAAACACAGAAACACAGTAACACAGTGACACAGCGTAACACGGAGCCAAACGTCCGGACGTAACATATAGCCAGTAACGCAGGCTGTGTCGAGGGCACTGACTGACCTGAGGAGGGACTGACTGACCTGAGGAGGCACTGACTGACCTGAGGAGGCACTGACTGACCTGGAAGAGCAGGTTGGGCCGGACGCCGTAGCGGTGCGACTCGAACAGCGAGAACCGGTAGTCGCCGTACTCGTCCGGTTCGCTGGGCGACGGAGTGCCGTAGAAGGCAACCGCCTCCTGTCGACGCCAAGACCGGGTTAGTCACACATGCAGGACACGCACGCACCCCCCCCCCCCCCACCAGATACAACACACAGCACGCGAAGAGTAGCATGATATGTAGAGAGGAGCTAGAGATTTGTGGCCGACCGGATACCGCACCGGGGCGGACGCATACGCACATGTACCATTGTTATGGGCACCAAATGACAACATAAGTCGGCGCGCCCTTAACACCAAATATCATCACCAACACCACGCACAGTGAGCTGGTACACAGTACACATGATGATGATGATGATTGGGGTTTAAGGGCACAGTACACAGTACAAACACACACGCATGCATGTTTAAATGTGGATGTTAACAAACATGTGATGCGAGCCCGACGCAAATTTATGATACATAGCATCTCACACAAATTTGCCTTTAAAAGATCCCAGATCAGGCAAGATCATGCAAACACGTTAAGACGCGGTAATTATGGTGTTGAAATGTACGTCATAGGTGGCTCTGTAAGACGTGGTGTGTGTTGACTGAGACTGATTGAGAGAACGTATGGTAAGACACGCTGTATGCGGGGTGTGTGAGCGGCAGCGACTGCGGGACGGCGTCACCTTGAGGAAGCGCTGGTATTTGCGCCGCAGCTCGCGTGGCTTGGCCGAGGTTGTGAGCACGGCGTGGCTGGGGATGCGGCCCCAGTTACAGTTCTGGTAGTCGGACAGCGGCCGACGTCCGCCCTCCAGACACACCAGCTCAAACTGAGACTCGTCCAGACCAGCTGTAATCAACAGCACGGAGAGAATCAACTGTGTCCAGAATGACGCATACATACGGACAGAGGTTACGTCTTGAGGTGGCTATTGATCTATCAGAGGTCAATCGAGGTCAATAAATGTCTCTCCAGCAGCTCAGCACCATTCGCCCCAGAAATTCGTAAAACATTCAACAGATACAAATACACAGAGTACAGCTGATCCACACGGCAGCACGTCGCACATACAACAGAGTAGGGGGCGTCCGAATGTGACTGAGTGTGTACACGGCCACATGCATGAATATGTCTCCACCCAGCCGCAAGTGACAGGATATGCGGCGTCATACACACGTCACAGGTGTAGAGCTGTCCTGTCATGTGGGGGAGACGCCATGCCAGCTATTGACTTGGACGATCAGTTTCCGCAGACATGAGTAAGTCAGTGATAGCAGCGCAGTTTTCATAACGCAGGCCCGAGGACCGCACCGCTGGGCCAGTGTCAACCTCTCGTCCAGTACCCGAGCATTAACACTCGGGCAGCCCGTCACGCTCACATCCCCCCCCCCCGAGGACCTGCACCGCTGGCCAGTGTCAACCTCTCGTCAGCGCCGAGCATAATACTCGGACAGCCCATCACGCTCCCACATCACCAGTGAGAGACCGGCCACGCCAGACCAGCCGGGTGGTGCTTCGCGGTGTGAGATGGCGGCGGTCCACTGAACATGCGGTATGACCGTGCTGGTGACATGACGTTTGGAAATGGCAAATACAAAATTAGCACCTATCATACTTAGGGAGCCATAAGTCAGTCAATAATATAGAATTGCTTCAATTTCGGTTTGAGAATCGTCTATCCTTGGTTTCCAATATGTATTCCAAGTTTTGTAATGATTTTACTATGATTTATTGAAGTAACTTTACAATTACCACAAAACCAAATTTTTAAAATATTCAAAAAAAAAAATATTATATAGGCATTGGAAAACCAAGTATCAACGATGCTCAACCCGAGTATAAAAGCAATACTATATTTTTCACCGAGTTATGGCCCCCGAAGTATGATAGGTCTGGATTTTGCATTCTACATTTCCAAATACGAGTGCTGGTGATAGGCTTCTGTACTCCTCCCTCCCACCACTGGTGCGTGATGGTGTGTGTCGAAGCGGTTCACTCACGCGGTATGGCCGTGCTGGTGACGGGCTTATCTCCGGCCACGCGAACGCCGACATCCTTCCTGGTGTTGGCGGCGATCACCTCGATCGGCGTGGAGTGCTTGACGAAGGCGATGTCGCCGGCCTCCACCAGACAGCGGAAGGCGCCCTCCATTCCGGCGAACGGGTCGGCGTCGGTACACTTCTCGCCGGGCTTCTCCGAGCCGCAGAGCGCGCACAGCTGGTTGGAGTTGTCGCCTGATGAGCAGCGGCAACGCAGGATATCAATAACGTCTCCGATTCACACATCAGCCGGCCTATCCACTTCAAAACGAATTCAGAAAAGAAAAACGAAACTAAAAATGTTGTTTGCTCGGCAGTCGGCAAGGATAGAACATCAGCACGCTGAGACACAAGTGAGAAATGCTACAGGTGTCTTACCGAGCGGGTTGCACTGGGTTGTATCTTACCGAGCGGGTTGTACTGGGTGGTGAGCGCGCCCACCGCGCAGCTGTCGCCGAAAAACTCTGACACCGACTTGACTGGTTGTTACCAGTTCGGTGCAATGTTCATCCTCGCCTTTTGGACATAAGCCTGTAGAGAGGGGGAGGGGGGGGGGGGTACCGATGATACGCTACTCACATGGACAGCCTGTCACTGCAGGCGTGCGAGGTCCCCACCAGCGACCCGGCAGAGGACATAACACGGCGGGCTGGACACAGTCAGCTGACAGGACAGGCCAGCACAGTCAGCTAACATACCGAACAGGCAACCAGTCAGCTGACAGACAGACAGCACACGTCAGCTGCAGGCAGCCACAGCCACAGTCAGCTGACAGAAGCTCGCCAGCTGACAGAAGACAGCACAGTCAGCTTGACAGCAGCACAGTCAGCTAACAGGACAGACAGGCCCACAGACAGCACAGCCAGCTGACAGACAGACAGCCACAGTCAGCTGACAGACAACAGCACAGTCAGCTGACCAGACAGCACAGCCAGTTGACAGACCTGACAGCACAGTCACTGACAGGCAGCACAGTCAGCTAACAGACAGACAGCACAGCCAGCGACAACAGGCAGCACAGTCAGCTTGACAGACATACAGCACCAGTCAGCTGACAGACAGGGCAGCACAGTCAGCTGTCAGCGCAGCAGCTGACAGACATAAAGCACAGTCAGCTGACAGACAAGCAGCACAGTTCAGCTGACAGACAGACAGCACAGTCAGCTGACAGAAAAGCACAGGCCAGCTTGACAGACAGACAGCACATCCAGCTGACAGACAGACAGCACAGTCAGCTGACAGGCAACACACAGTCAGCTTGGACAGACATACCACCTCCAACCGACCCCGTTCAGACAGACAGCACAGGTCACTGACCAGACAGACAGCACAGTCAGCTGACAGCAGCACAGCCCAGTCTGGACAGACAGACAGCACAGTCAGCTGACAGACAGCACAGCCAGCTGACAGACATACAGCACAGTCAGACTGACAGACATACAACCACAGTCAAGCTGAACAGGCAGCACCAGTCAGCTGACAGACAGACAGCACAGCAGCTGACAGGCCAGCACAGCACCAGCCCAGCTGACAAGGCAGCACAGCACAGCCAGGTGACAGGCAGCACAGCCACAGCCAAGCTGACAGAACAGACAGCCACAGTCAGCTGACAGACAGACAGCACAGTCAGCTGACAGACAGACAGCACAGCCAGCTGACAGACAGACAGCACAGTCAGCTGACAGGCAGCACAGCACAGCCAGCTGACAGACAGCACAGAGCCGGTCTGGAAACAGTACCAGCAATGGAATATCACTATCAGTTCTATCGAGGCAAGTCAATGCATATCGCCCAACACGCGAAACATCGCAGAACTCGACAGCTGGTCAGAGGCAGGTCAGGCCGGTCAGAGGCAGGTCGAAGGGCGGCGGTTTACCTTGGCGATGGGCATCACCCAGCCGGCCAGGTTGCCGACCCCCGAGAAGCAGGCCTTCTTGCCGCGAATGTCGGACAGCCGCTGGATGTCCGACTCCCTCTTCACCACAGCCACCGCGAAGTACTCCCGGACATCGCCTGACAACACACGCGCACGCTGTTGTCATGGCAACACACACACGCACACCAAAACAGGAGGAGAGCAGACATTTAGTGCTGAGCACAGCTGGGACCAACGGTTTGGAGTAAAAAATATAAAACATGATTTGCCGATACATTGCTCTAGGGCAAGTTTTAGCAAGAGCATAAATGATTGTTAATTCGCACCATTAACTTCAGTTACATTTTGCATGGCAATGAATTGTCACAGCACAGGTGTTAATTACAGGCCAGGATTTGGTTGGAGGAGAGAACAGTTGGGAGAGCAGACGTCTTCACTTCTATTAGCGTGGACAGGAGGCCCGCTGCAGCCGCCGGTTTGGTCAGGATAGTAGTACAGGAGATGAAGTTTGTTTCCATTGAGGAACCACGACATCTGGAAGAAAATGAGAAATGAAATGAGGATGGGTTACCAGGATCGGGAACAATCAGGATAGGTTATCATTGAGGCAACGACTTTTGCTTTAATGCTTCATAGTTGTTTGTTGGGAGTGTGTGTGTGTGTGGGGGGGGGGACTGACCCTTATGGTCATACGTCACCCTTTCATGGTGCCCTGTCGTTTTCCCCTATTACGAATTGCCCTCCCTATAGCATTTCCTTCCGGATCGCAATGCCCTCCCATTCGCAATCCACTCCCGTTCATATTACCCTAATACGAATTGTGTAATGACGAATTTTCCTCCTATTCGTAATCCCCTTCTGTTCATATTGCCTTATTACGAATCAACCTTTGGCGAATTACCCTCCTATTCACAATGCCCGCCCGTTCATATTACCCTATTACGAATCGCCCTATGATGAATTGTCCTCCCGTTCATATTGCCCTCCTTATCGTATTACCCTCCTGTTGCATTTTCCTCCTAGTCGTTAGTACATACCAGCTTTCTGCTTTCCTAAGATCGGTATTGTTTTCAAGGCATAGCCACCAGAGGGCAGAGAATGCTGCAGTGTTCTGGTGATAGCGCGTGTCATGGTGGAAAATTGCAGGATGGTCAGGCCTAGCCCCTAGATAAAATTATAGGAATGAATGATTGCATGCATGGAATACAGATGACTTCAGAATCAGATGATTAGCATGTCACCACATGCATGAATGTGCTTTCAAAATTGGCATTCTAGAGGCAGCCTAAAAATAAATGACTGTACCATATGTACGGTTACAAAATTTAACACTGTGCTGTCTACCATCAAGGCACTGCATCACTCTGCCCTCTGGTGGCTATGCCTTGAAACTAGTACCGATCTTAGGAAGTTTAGTATGAAATAACAACTAGGAGGGTAATGCAACACGAGGGAAATACGACGAGGGGAATACGAGCGGGAGGGCATTGTGAACGGCAGGGCATTGTGAACGGCAGGTAATTCGTCATAGAGCGATTCGTAATAGGGCAATATGAATGGGAGGGGATTATGAACGGGAGGGGAATTCGTCATAGGGCAATTCGTAATATGGTAATATGAACGGGAGGGGAATTCGTCATAGGGCAATTCGTAATATGGTAATATGAACGGGAAGGGATTCTCGAACAGGAGGGAATTGATAACGGGAGGGCATTGCGATCGGGAGGGTAATGCGATCAGACTTGTATACGATTCAACTCTGATTTAGTCGCAACTCATGAATCAAGCAGTTTTTGTGACTCAAGTTGATTGAGTCGCTCACATCTTTTAGGACTTGGCTTTGAGTCGTGATTGAATCGATGAGCTCATGTAGAAGCCATGATTGAGTCAACGACAAATATTTAGGAGCTACTGAGTCGGGGTGTTTCGCGATTCAATCAACACGCTATTTTATGTTTCAAAAGGAAGCCTCAAAAACTTTAAGTTTTTACCAAGTGGTAATCATCCATCAACAATTTCAACATATGAATACCGATGACAGATCAAATTAAATCACTTCTCAGTTATAAGTGCAAATGTATTCATTGTTGAATGGGATTGAGTCGTTATATGATTCAAAATGATTGAGTCGGGACTGATCATGGTTCAAAGTCACTTTGAATCGATTGAGTCGAAACCGCCGGTTCAAAGTCTTTGATTGAATCGAATGCATAACTTTGAATGTCTGATTGAGACGTGATTGAATCAACTAACGTAGATTTTGAGTCGTGATTGAATCGTTCGAAAAATAATGAATCGTATACAAGTCTGAATGCGATAGGGAGGGCAAATCGTAATAGGTGATTGTGACCCTCCCCCAGCTGCAGCACCATGGGAATGACTGAGGCATATATTTGTTTTATAAATTTAGTCAGAATGTTTTGTATAGATGGCTTTCCGAGGTCAGGACCGGCGCTAAGCAGAGCTTGTTGCGCAGGTCCTGACCTACCACCCGATCGCGCAATTCCTGCTGGCCGGCAGAATTTAGAGACGAAAATTGTACGTGCCCGACATACCTGGACAGTGTCCAGAAGACACGGTGGGATCGTGTCCAGTGGACACGGTCCGCCCCGCTCACTGACGTCACCTGGCCTGGAGTGCGACCGCTGCCACAGGCCGCAGGCCATCCCAGTCAGGAGCAAATAGCGAGCGCCAGCGACTCGAACCCGGGCTGCCACTACCGGGATAGGTCAGGAGTCCAGCGCTCTCACACTGAGCTAAAGGTGCGGAAAAATCATAGGGCAATGTGTGTTTGGAGGAGTGATTATCAATATCACTCCAAACTAGGAGCAAAGCAGCACCTCTGACCAGTGATTTGACTAGTGAATGGTGCCTTCAGACACTGATGCCCTGTGTTCAGTGACAGAGCAACATTCACAGAGCAAAGAGTTGAATGATGTGATGTTTAGAGCAGAGCTCACTGCGATGATGCTGTGCAGCTGGCGAGTTAACACTGGACTTACCAGAATACAGCTCCTGCATGATGGGCACCAGGCTGTGGAACCTGCCGGCCATGAAGGTAAGGCCTGGGTCGAGCACCACCATATCGGCCTGATCCTGGTCCACCATTCGCATACAATCGCTGCTGTCGAACCCCTGCCAAGCAAAGCAGACACACACACACATGCATGTGTCAGTCTGACTGGTCCACATTTCTCATACAATGCCTGCTGTCAAACCCTTGAAGGGCAAATATATAGGTTAGTTCATATATCAAACAATATATGTTCTACCCATTAAAACCAAGAGATTGGATATTATCATCACCTTCAATGTGCATGTCAATATATGAAAGAAATACTTACATGTACACATTCAACTGAAAAGGCATTGAAGCCAAATTTGTAATTATCTTTGTCCAGGGTCTTGTTGAAGTCCATGCACTTCTCTTGTTCATAGTTGTTGAGTGTACACCACCTGATGTGACCAGCAAACAAAGCTGAAATAATTGAAACTCTGGGTCAAATGTTGAAAACAAAATAAGGATATCAACATAGCATCAACAGCAGCCGTGCATTAAAATCGCCCTATAGTCATAAAGAAACACTAAAACTTGCAAGATAACAATAGCAATACAAGGAACAAAACCAAACAGAAATAAGTTGTTAATGTACTGCATTGTTAAACAAGGAAATTATCAACATAAATATGGTCTCACAGTTATAAATAATGATATTTTATCCAAATGGGTATAAAATGAACATGTCTTGTTAACAGATCTCAGTCAGTACAATTTTACACCAAGTCCTACACCTGTTTCCTGTACAAATTTCGCATTTTCCTTTTTGTATGTGCTGATTCTGAGAAGGATAACCATTTGTGGGACAAATGAGCCATAACACAACCTAACCATTGGCCAGACTCCAAAGTGTGACACAGGAGTTGACGAAACGCACCAGCCTATGACAAAAATATGCATTCAACTGGACTAAGCAGGCCAAAAATCTGCACCAGTCTGCACCAGACCAGCCAAAGATCCACACCAGCCCCTCAAAAACATAAAACACCCTTCTTGGGTCGGAAATTGAGACAACATATTTTCTTCAGGGGTAGTTACTAATGTGAAAAAGCATGTAAAGCTTTATTTAATTTAATCTGCCCTGTGTGACTGTTGACCTCAGCACAGCATTGGCACACCACCATTACAAGTCTGCACCCTATCAAATCTGCACCAGCTTCTCTAAATCCGCACCAGATCTGTACCAGCCAGGACGGGCCCACACTGATGAGATCTTGTTGAATATACCATACTTTGAAGTCTGGACCATTGGAGCAAATGTAGAGCAGCAGCAGATCTTTGTCAGTTAGGATGATTTGATGGTTGATTTACCACACAAATGAGTATCTACACCACCTAATTATGTGTGAATGAATAGGGTGAACTGCTATAACCCTGAACACAACCAAACTCCTTCCCATCCAAACTGCCATTCTCTCGGACAGTAAGGAACCAAACCAGGTAAAAGAACCAGGTAAGAGTAAGAGGGTAGGTACCTGTGCTGGTAATGTATCAGCTGTGTAGGCATAGCTGATACACAGGTATACACAGGTATACACAGGTAGTGTAACAAGGGGCTGGTGCAGGTGGTGCAGCCCGTTTGATGACATCACTGGTGTAGGGTTAGGGTTTGTCTCTAATCGAACCTAATGGCTACAAGCGATAGGTTAGGTAACCTTAGTCAAAGAGGCAATGGTAGGGCAGGTGCCACACTTCCAGACACAGCACTGTAGGTAGTTTGACAAGCCTGAACAAGTGGTGGGCGTTGCAGCCAGTTTGATGACGTTATTGGGAGGTGTATTAATCGTACTTAATGACATATTTTTTTAAAATCTCCATCCCATTCTTAAACCATGACCAGGCTAATCCTGAAATCACTGATCCCTAACCACATAGGGATGTGTTGAAATGCATCAGACGCTGCGGCACATGGCACATAAAACTCCGTCAGCCAGCGTAACTAGGCTCTAATTTGATTGCTTCCCTCCCAATGACATCATCAAGCTGGCTGCACTGCCCACCACTTGTAACAGGCTTGTCACACTTAGCACTACCTACAGTGCTGTGTACCGAAGTGTGATGCTTGCCCTACTGGTACCGTCAAAGATTACCCCAACTTTGATCTGGTCATGCTATCAGAATGTGAACAATACAGACACACTAAAACACAGTGTGTGGCTGCATTTTTTTAATGAATGTAGTCTAAATGTTTTGTATGGATACCTTTCCGAGGTCAGAACCTGCGCTAAGCAGAGCTTGTTGTGCTGGCCCTGACCTCACCACTCGATTGCACAATTCCTGTTGGCCGGCAGAATTTAGAGACAAAAGTTTTAAGTGCTCGTCATACCTGGACACTGTCCGCCCCACTTACTGACGTCACCTGGCCTTGAGCACAATTGCTGCCACTGGCCGCAGACCATCCCAGTCAGGAGCAAATAGCAAGCTCTGAAGCGACTCAAACCCAGGCTGCCACTACTGAGATAGGTCAGAAGATCAGCGATCTCCCACTGAGCTACAGGGGTGGACACGCTTTCAGAGTGGATCATATGCACTCTGAAAGCAAGAAAAACCTGAGTAAGGTTAGGATGTGTCCAAAAATTGGACTTTTACTTATACAAAATAACAACTTNTGTAAATGGACAAGTTTTATCTCAGAAATACAGTGCTGTTATTTATTTGTCTGTATTTTGTCAAAAAGCCAAAAACATCTATGTCAAATATGACGTCATGAGATACCAGTACTTAGGATGATATCACCAGGGGTGTAGAAACTCATTCGAAGTGGGGGGGGGGCGAAAAATACAATTTTGGATTAAAAAACTTAAAAAAAAACAAGATAGTTTTTTGTAGAACTCGTCATTTTAAGTGCTTTAACGTTTTTTATTTTAAATTTGCTTCAAAACTATATTTTTGCGATTTGTCAAACATTTCATTATTTTCGACCAAAAATGCCATGCAGGGACGTCACTAAAATCGGTATATCTCATTTTTGTCCGACGCAACTGCTTACTTTGCTCATTATAGATGAGGTAAAGTTGATGTACCTACGCGAAGATATTACCAAACCTACCCGTTATCTTGTACATAGTATAAGATGATTTTGTTCCCAGGCCCCTGGGGCCTCCCTTGTGCATTGTCAATGGATCCACTGACCCACTGTTTGGTCAGTGGATCTCACTGTTTGTTCAGTGGATTAATTCACGTGCCTTTATGCGTAGGCATTCTCCATCACGGATAAATATAACTAAAATAGTAGTCAGTATTTCCGCGCTGAAAAAACACAGCCAACAATCTGTCTGTCCACGGCTGAATTTGCGTACCTTTGTGCATAGGGAACCTCCAAAATGACCTTAGCTTAGCTGGCTGAGGTATTTGTTATGTGCGACTTTTGGTCGGGGCCACTCAAATTAATTGTACCACCCCTGCCTAGTGTCTACCCAATTCATTTATATTTCCTCGGAAAGAGTAATTTAATTGATTTATAGAGAAATGCGGGGCGGGATCTCGCAAATTAGTAGGATGCATTGAAGTGCAAATGCAATGCGATGGTGCTCTTACATTCGCTGACTTACAATATTTTGACATATATTTTATCACTTAAATGACATTAACTGAAATCGATGTTTGCGTTCATCAACTAAATAATAGCATCATATGCCCACTTCCGCTGGGCTAACTCAAGCTAATCACCCTGTACACATTAGCCCTTTGCAATCGCAGCTGCTTGGTCGAATCACTACTGACTTACCGATAGGATCGACGGACGATATGTGATCCACAAAGTCACGCTTGCCCAGGTAGATGGTCACTTTGCCATTCGGCGACGACTTTTTGAACACCTTGAACGAGGCGACATGGCTTCCACAGCGGCGGCGGAGGTGGCCCGTGACGGAGGCGGGCGGGACGGTGACGGAGGCGGCGCTGACGGAGGCGGCGTGACGTAGCGGTGACGGTAGCGGTGACGGTAGCGGTGACGGTAGCGTGACGTAGCGGTGACGGTTAGTGGTGACGGTGGCGGAGGAGGCGGCGGTGTGACGCAGGGGACAGGAGGGGGACACTAAGCTGCCGTCCTCCCCGCCGCTCATCTTATAGTCAGCACCGGCGCGCCGTCTATCCTGTTAACAGTAGTAGGGAATCCACACCAGTGCCGGCGGTCGGCGGACGCAGCGCCAGCGCCAGCGGCGGCCTTGGGACGTATGGGCTCCGGCGCCGACGCGAGCCCCGGCGACGCCGACGCGAGTTCCGTCGACGTCGACGCGAGTTCCGGCGACGTCGACGCGAGCTCCGTCGAGACTCGGCGGCTGGAAGGGAGGGCCCGCAGACGCGACGCGACGCTACCGCCGGAGCCGTGACGCTGGGGAGAGACGGGGAGAGACGGGGCCGGTGGCGGCCTCCGTGCCAGGCTGCTGCTTCACGGGCCGCTTAGCCTAGTCAGTCGCTGCATGTCATCGTAGGACAAAGCGTTGGCCACGTCGCATGTTAGACCTAACATCGATCGCACCTGTTCGATCGATTGCCGGTGAATGCGCCATAATTATATTAGTGTTGGCGTCAGTCGTCACATATTTATTTTTATTTTTATTTATCGGTAGGAATACAAGAGCCTAGCATAAGAACATTAGACGTTCACGGTTCAGTATCATCATGCTTCTCGTATTAAGCATTAATTTTACACGAGAAATGAAAAGGCCATTCTGACGCTGCTCTTGCCGAGTGCCGGCACCACATCTGAGGAGTGCTCCTCACTCAGCTGTTCAACGCTCTGTAAGTGGATCAAAACTCCCTCTCGCCTGCTGTTACCTAGGCCACCCGGTCTGCGCCGGACTCCAGCTCGCCTCCAAAGACCAGGGGCTCTGCCACAAGGCGAGGTGGATTACTCAGCACTCTGAAGGCTTGGCAATGCTGGAGCAACTCGCATCGCAGCTCTCCCTAGGGCACCCATACTTCGCGGCAATAGACGCCGAAAAGTTTGGTTGTTTGCAAATTTCATCGCACACGTCTACGCGATGTCGTGGCTGACGTGCAAACAAGACTGTTGATGCCGCCTGGAATGACCTGACCTACCGCACTCTGTGCGCGTACAGGATATCATCAATGCTATCATCGCCAGCGACAGTCAGCAATTGTGCTGGAGCAGCACCTCTGATATATGACTGAGCGAGATGCTCCCACTGGCATCTTCAGCACAACGTGGTCAACGAAGAGCTGCGCGCCCTGGCGAACGCCATCCTAGATGCAAGCCGGACGATTTCCGGCGGGTGCCCCAGCAGCGCTTCGGCTTTGGCGCCTAAGTTTCCAACGCTCTCTCCAACTACCAGCCTTGCTGGGACCTCGCCCAACTCAGACTGCTGATTCGGTATACACCAGCTGCCCACATCGATACAACGTTGGCTCCTCTTTGTCGTGGAGGACTGGGATCCTAAGCAGCATACCAGGCGGGTTTTGTTAAAGGGGAATGCCACCAACATAGTGAAAACGACTGCGCCGGAGCGAGGCGTGAACTCCCGTCAAACTTTGTGGGTGGAGCCAGAGGGCAACACCTGTAAACGTATGCGGAGCCGTCGAACATGACCGTTTAATCAGCCAATTTAATGCAATTACCTTTCCTGCAGAAGAACCGAGATAGAAAGTTATGTGATGTTAAATGTTCGTTTTTAAAGCCCTTCATGCTGTACCAAGTTTGGATGCATCTTTGAAAGAGAATACACTCCGAATGCTATATAAGTACCTTGTTTCGTATTTGTTCTCTCGGGAGTGTAGCAAGGCGTCGCCACCTCCTAAAAAGTTGGGGGGGGGGAGGGGGGCGGAGGCCACATTGAAGTACGATTCCTTTTCCATGCAACGCCCATTAGGCGTAATGTAAAAATCTGAAATGGCCTGAGAGACAGCACCTCCCCCCGCCTTGACGCCCCATGAGCGCTAGCACAGAGGCCACGTGAGAAACTGGACAAATTTCGTTATTTTTAACCCAACTCAATCGTCGATGTTGGGACCTGAACATCAACGATCCTCTCGAACTTCACAGAAATTCGCATTGCAACCACATTTCGAACAAAATGCAGACCCAGACAGATCGAATTATTCACTTTGAAAAATCCCCTTGTAATTTGATGCACCCTAATATTATATATATATATAAATATATATATATATATATATATATATATATATACATATATATATTTAGTGCTTGAATGTGACAGTTTGATTCAAATGTAATTGATAAAAATTAAACACAAATTTACACCCACGGTTTCATTGCTATTAACTCTTCAGCGGTGCTAAATACAGTTTATTCATCGCATCCCCCTTAAGAAGTTAATTATATATAATATATATATATTATATAATATATATATCATATATATATATATATATGTGTGTGTGTGTGTGTGTGTGTTGTGTTGCGTGTGTAAGCGCTTACTTGTCAGGACCGAAACCAGAAACACACCGACTTGTAGGACCGGTTGACTTGTCAGGACCTAAAACCCCGGTCCTCCCTTTTCTCACCCCATTGACAAGTCTTTGTAGTAACATATTTGTGACCCTGGAACATGCCCTGAGCCATTTTTAGCTCGGTCCTGACAAGTCGGGTGTTTGTCACGAAAGTGTGTGAAAAGTGTGTGAAATACGGCCGCTCCTGGCGGGATTTCACACATTTCTGACGGTGGTTACCACCTGGCGAAGGGTCGGCCAGGATGCATTGTAATGACGGTCCTCCCTGCTCCCCGCGGTGTCGGATTAAGTCGGTTGGGGTGGTTGGGTCTGACCATCCAATTTAACTGTCCGGTGGTATTCTATATAGCGATGTGTTACGGGAGGCCTGTAGTACTAGTATACGGGACAAAGGTGAGACCGCGTCCGCTCGTTTGCGAGAAACCAAATACCACTTAATTTGCCATGTTCTGACATATTATCTATCCAATAAAATCATTGCAATCTAGAAGTCGCAAACGCCTGACAGGCAACGTACATTACAGTGGCTCGGCGTTCGATCGATTTTTGGGACAAATAAATACTGTCGGCAAAAATAGGGAGGGCTTAATAAATTTTAGGAATGCAATCATTGCTGCAGCATTGAAAACAATGGCTAACCATAACAATGCTTGTTCTACAGACAAAAGATTAATAAACTGTGCGTGAGACAGCAGGCATTGTTAGCGTCGAGATGAGCTGCTTATGAACTGCACCACTGTATGTCTCATTCAAATGCCTCCCTTGTTGTTGGAGGACAAGAATATAGCTGCAATGTATCGGCGTAAATAATGAAATATGCTCCAGACGCATCCCACAAGTGTGCATCCATAACCCGATTATCCTATAATGATATTAGAAAACAGACCACCAGGTATTAGTCACGACATGACCGGTTGGCAACTGACAGAAAGGATGGAGAGACCGGTTGCAGTAACCAGCGCGCCAATTTCAGCGGTAGAACAGGCCCGATTGTGCCATGTAATTGCAAGCAGCTGTTTCTTTTGTTACAATTGTTCGAGGACCACGAGCCTCTCCAATCTCCCTAAGGTATGAGGAGTGAAGGGCCTGCGAATGCGAGTGGAAACAAAGAGACGGTCAGGTAGTCGGGCATGAGCCATGCTGAAATGCTGAGGGATATCGTAATCAACACGCGCACTGGAAGAGGGGCACTTTTGTACCCCCATGTTTTTCGTGATTATCTCGAAAACGGAGCGGCGCAGGGCAATAGTGTTTGTGTGACATTTACGGCAACACAAAAGCGAATCATTTGACGTAAAAAATTGAAGTCGGTCCGTAAGTTTTTGAGTTATATGGATTTTAATTCCAAAATGTCGGCCAGAATCGAGGTCGGCGAAGCGATATCTTCGAAACAAACAGTTGGATCGTGATTTTTCATTTTGTGCTGTAATAGCTGGATTTTGACGCTGCAAAGACAATTTTTTCGAATAAATTGTTTGGATTTGGGGGGGCGAAAAGAAATGTTGGCATCCCTTCGATGGCTATTGAAGGAATTGGCCTGGTCGGCCCTCTCTGGATCCACAATGGCACCCTTGAACTTATTCACATGCAATACATTTATATTTAAAATAGTAAAGGACACAGCCAAGGAGAAGGAATGCACATTCCAGGTGCGTCCCCCCAATGCATCCCCATAGTTATCTCAAAACCTTCAGTTTTCGGAAGAAGGGGGCGTGTGTCCCCCTGCGTCCCCCTGAATGGCAGCCCTGGTCGAAAGGCCCTCTGAGCATGTCGGCAAGGCGACAAAGCAGTCAGCGCAGTCCCTTGCCAGGTCAGAAGGACCCCTGAGCAGACTGGATGGCCCCTGGACAGACCAGAGTCCCCTGGAAGTTAAAAGGGCCCCTGTGCAGGTTAGAAGGGCCTCTGTCAAGACCGAAAGGGCTCCTGAGCGGGACAGAAAGGATCCCTTAACACGTCGAATGGGCCCCCTAAACCAGACAGGGGCCTTTGGGCAGTCGGAAGGTCTCTAAGCCATGTTGACAAGGCGACAAATCAGCCAGCGCAGTCCTCTTGCTAGATCAGAACGTGCCTTAAACGACTGGAGGTCCCCTGGACTGACCAGAGGCCCATGTAAAGTTCAAAGGGCCCCTTGTGCAGATTGGAGGGGCCACTAACCAGACCAAAAGGACCCCTGGGTGGGTAAGAAGGGCCCAAAAACATCAAAAATTGCCTCTAGGCTCTAACCAGTACGGAGGGGCCCCAGGACAGGTCGGAGGTCTCCTTGAGCATGTCGGCAGAGCGACAAAGCAGCCGGCGCATTCCCTGGCCAGGTCGAAGGGACCTCTGAACAGGCCGAATGGGCCCCTTGACACGCAAAAGGGGCTTCTTGGAATTGTTATAACCGACGGGCGGGTCCGTCTCAGACACACGGTCCAGCCTCGACTCAATGTTTATTTCCCGTGTCTGACCGAGCGCCGCCACCGCGCAGGCGGGTCGCCACAGGCGACCAATCATGTGCCCCGCTGACGCAGCCGGTAGCCAATCCGAGGCCGACTTGGCGGAGCGCAGGTGTGACGTCACCATGTGTATGACGTCACACTCACACCATAACACCTCCACCACAGATAACGAACATCATACAACAACAATCTACATACAAACTAGAACTTCACAACTAAGGCGCCACGCCGGTATTGCTCCATACCGCGACATAACGATCTGGCTCGGCAGTCGGGCGTGGTCTGAGAGTACGATTCTCAGCGCGTCTCACATCACCCACGTCATCCGGCGCGGGCAGTGCCAACGGCGCTCGCACATCGTTCTCAGCGCGTCTCTCACCTCCCGCCGCGGGCCGCTCCGGCGCGAACACGTCATCAAACACTTCCCCCTCTCGATTATCATGGGGCGGGGCACCCGACACCGTCTCGCGCCGCCTGACGTGATCCACATGTCGACAAATCACTCTGCCGTCCATTAGCATCACAGTCACCTTCACACTGCACACATCTAACACTACGCCAGGGAGCCAGGTTCTTCCATTTACCCCCTGCAGCCTGTCCACTGATGTGACCCACACCGCATCACCCTTCTGTACTGACACTGTCCGACTACCTCTGTCCGCATACTGTTTCTGTGCTCGCTGTTGTTTCTCTACATGGTCCGCCAGATCAGGTCTGATCAAATCCATGTGAGTCCTCAGTGGTCGACCGATAAACAACTCCGCCGGCGTCCGGCCCGTGGTCGAATGGGGCGTGCTCCTGTACTGGTACAGGAACTGGGCCACCCTGGCCCCCACCGATCCCTGGAACGAGCGAAACCCTCGTTTAAAGGTCTGTACATACCGTTCGGCTAAACCATTGCTCTTTGGGGAGAGCGGAGGTGACGTGACATGCTGAATGCCGTGTGACGCGCAAAAACTCTCGAATGCCGGACATGTGAACGCGGCGGCATTATCGGAGCACAGAACACGCGGCAGACCCCAGGTTGCAAATGATGCTCGCAATTTCTCTATTGTGACCGCGGTAGTGGAAACTTTTGTCGGATGCACATCCACCCACTTGGAGTAGGCATCGACCACAATCAAAAACATATGGCCGTCTAATGGACCACAGTAATCGATATGAACCCGATCGTACGGGCCTCTGGGCCATTCCCACGGGTGCAGGGGCACTGCGAGCCTGGTTGCGAGTCTCATTGCAGTGCTGGCACCGCCCCACCATCCGGGAAATGTCATCGTCCATGTGGGGCCACCATACATAGGACCGCGCGAATGCTTTCGTGCGTGACTCTCCCTGGTGACCAGCATGCAACAGGCGCGCAGCACCCGCTCGCGGCCCTGGCGGTGGAACACAACTCGGCCTCCCCACATCAGGCAGCCACTCTGACAGCTGAGCTCCCCGACTCGCTGCTGGAATGGGCGAAATTCCGGCGGCAAATCACCCGTGACCGTCGGCCACCCACGCTGTGTGTACTGCAGTACACGAGCCAACACCGGGTCCCGAGCCGTCCACAGACGGACCTGCTCTGACGTCACGGGGGACGCAGTCAGAAAGCTCCAACAGATGGACAAAACTCTTTGGCTTGCACGGCAGTTGCGTAAACGGCTCAACCGTCACATCTTGTTTCGAGGCATATACTCCAGGCGGTACGAATACCCGCTGAGCATTAGCGCCCATCTCACCATTCTCGGAGAGGCCATCATCGGAATCGGTTTGCGCTCCCCCAACAGACCCAACAGCGGTTTGTGATCAGAGCGAATCACAAACTCTCGCCCAGCCAAGTAGTAGTTGAATTTCTTTACTCCGTGTACCACCGCTAACGCCTCCCTGTCCGTCTGACTATAGCGCTTCTCTGTGGCATTCAGTGAGCGTGAGTAAAATGCCACGGGACGCTCCCCCTGCGGCGTGAGCTGGCTCAGCACCACTCCGATTCCTGTGGGACTGGCGTCACAGGCCAATATCACGGGCAACTGTGCGTCAAAATGCGCCAGCACCGGCGGATGCAGCAGAAGCGCCTTGGCCTTCCCGCACGCCTCCCCAGACTCATCTGCCCACCCCGCCACTCCTTCGCCTTTGCGTAAAAGACGTATAGAGGGGCCAGAACCGTAGACAAATTCCGTAGGAATTTACTGTAATAATTGATTAGTCCTAGCCACGCCTGTAGCTGCGCTACGTTCCTCGGCTCCGGTGCCGCCCGTATCGCTGTGACTTTGTCCTCTGTCGTGTGCACGCCATCCTCACTCACAGTGTAGCCGAGATACGTGACCGACCGCACCCCAAAGCTGCACTTAGCCTGATTAGCCCGAAGTCCAGCGTCAGACAGACGGCGGAGAACTTCACGCAACCGAGACTCGTGCTCCTCACGAGATGGGGCTGCGATCACCACATCGTCGAGAAACACTGCCACCCCGGGTAAGCCGCCCAGTAGCTTGTCCAGCGTGCGTTGGAAGAGAGCCGGGGCGCTGGAATAGCCAAAACTCAGCCGAGTGGGTCTGACCAGACCGCGGGGCGTATTCAGCGTCAAATACTCTCGCGATCTGTCGTCCAAAACCAACTGATTGTACGCGCTTTTTAGGTCCACTTTTGAAAACATCCGACAGCCGGTTAACTTTACGAGCAGCTCTTCCACACGCGGGAGAGGGTACTGATGCACTTTTGCAACCTGGTTCACAGTTAGCCTGTAATCACCACAGAGCCGCAGAGACCCGTCACCCTTGTTCACAACTACCATCGGCGCCGCCCACTTACTATCTTTCACCTCCTCCCACAGCCCCAGTTTGATCTGTCGATCCAACTCCGCTTCAACTCGGGCACGATATGCCAGTGGGACAGGGCGCGCTTTGAAAAACCGGGGGGCCGCGTCTGGGTCGACATCGATTGTCACTTTCTCGCCCGTAAAACACCTTAATTTCCCATCGAACACCGCAGCATACTCGGACAACAGGGCGGTCAACGCGGGGTCAGCCGCCACTGGTGGCTTACCCGTCGGTCTCGATGGCGAAGTCACGTCCGCCATGCGACAGATGGCGGCCCAGTCCAGCTTGAAGTATGCCAACCAGTCGCGGCCGAAGAGCACGGGGCCGCTGCCCACCGTTACGATCAGCGGTAGGTTAACCGAGACGGCTTCGTGCTGTACACAAACGATCGTTTCACCGCACAGCGGCAGTCGCTTACCCCCGTATGTGCACAATTTACGCCGCGAGGGGGCTATCTTCGGACCCCCATCGGGGAACAGCGTGCGAAACTGTTCCTCCGAACACACCGAGACCGCGGCGCCTGTATCCACCTCCGCGCGCACTGCACGGCCATTCAGCTGAATGTCTACGTACAGCGGCGGCCGGTCCTTACTTGGAGACGACTGGTAGAACAGCGTATACACCTCTTCATCGGTGTCATCCGCTGTGTCCGCTGGGGCAGTCACGCCGTCGTCGTCCTCCAGCCGATTCACCCGGCCGCTACCAGCGGCGCGGCACGCCTCGCGGACGTGTCCCATCTCGCCGCACTGGAAACACCGGCGGCTTCTCGCCCAGCAGCTGCTCGGCGAATGACGGCGGCTGCGACAGCGGTGACAGGGAGCGTGTTGCGGCTGCTCCACCTGTCCCCGCCGATCCCGTCTGGTAGCGCCACCTCCGCCTCCTCCCCTCCCGCCGGGCGAGGCTCGGCGCTGCTCGGCGCTGTCCGCCGCAGCTCGGCGCTGACCTTGAGCGCCGGCCGCACGGGCACGGCCGCCGCCGTCGGCTGCACGGGAGCGCTGCTCCACTCGGCCGAGCACGGCCAGCGGCCGGCCGGTCGGAACAGGGGCGGGCTCAGCGCGGCCGATCTCTCGCGCCTGAGCCTCTGCCGCCTCGCTGGTGCAGGCCAGCGCCAGAGCCGACTCCAGGGTCAGATTCGGCTGGCTGAGGAGCCGCGCCTGCAGTCTGGCGTCCCGAATCCCGCAGACCAGCCGGTCTCGAAGCATCTCCGGTAACGTCTCGGCAAACTGACACGGCTTCGCAGTCTGCCGCGCCTCGCTGCCTACTCGCTGAACGGATTCATGCTCCTCCCGGCAGCACGAATGGAACCGGAACCGAGCGACGATCTCCGATGCCTTCGGCTCGAAGTGCTCCTGCAGCACTGTGACCAGCTGCTCATACTCCAGCTCGCTGACCGTCTGTGGCGAGACCAGATCCTCCACCAGAGCGAATGTCCTCGGACCGATCACACTGAGCAGAGTCGCTCGCTTCTTGGCTTGTCCTGAGACACCGTTTGCCACCAGGTACGGTTCCAACATTCTGGAATATTCCCGAACGATTCTTACTGGATCAAAATTCCCCGCACCAACCACCCAGGACTTGGCCATGGTGCACGCCGGCGCAGGGCTCAGTCCTAGTCGCCACTGTTTATGACCCTGACGGGGCGGTCCGTCTCAGACCAACCCCCCGGCGTTCCAGCATCGACTCGTGTATCCCGTGTCTGACCGAGCGCCGCCACCGCTCAGCGGGTCGCCGCAGCCCACAAAAGCGGCGACAGACCAAGGAGAGGAACATACCGGACGGTGCCGCAGACAGCCAGCAGAAAGACGACACCAAAGAATCATGGCGCCGAGCCGTGCCCCCGCTGAACCGGCAGTCCAACGCCTGTAGCCCAATCCGAGGGCCGACTGCGCGCGGCAGAAGCGCAGTGTGACGTCACCCAGTAGAATAATGGGACGTCACACTCACACCCATAACACAACAGACACGTCTTGAACAAAGAGAGATTAACATCTGCTTTGCTGTGTAGTGAAGCAGTTAACCAGTTGCCAGCCAGCCCATGGGACTGACTAGATTGGACAGGACTGTGTGACGTGTGTGTGTGTTAGGGTAGGCCTACAAACACACTGAAGTAACATTTTATGTTTAGCAAAATGTGACGCTTCTATTCGTGTGCGTTCGTTCCTGAGCGCGTGCTTGTGTATATTTGTTATTCATCGGCAATATAAAAATACCATTGCGTACTATGAATAAAGCCGGCACTGAGAACACTCAAATCTGCCCTGTTCGGATACATAGCAAATGTCCCAAAAATGGTGAATGTATTATCCGCGTACTCCCCAATTGGCACTCGAATGAGAAATTATCCATCGCCCCTGTCATAACACTAGCTCGAGTGACTTGAGCCGACTGACCAGTGTCACAAATTACACCTGTTTACACCAATTACCACCGTGTTACACCCCTTCCACCATGTTACACCACTTATCACCCATATTACACCACTGACCACCCATATTACACCCCTCACACCCCCGTGTTACACCCCTTACACCCCCGTTTTACACCTCTGACCGTCCTACCTGTACCGACCGACAGACGGAGGACGGTCCTGAGGCGAACCAGGTCCACCTCCCCGGCGAGTCTGCCGCCGCCCATCGGCGGCCTGACGGCACTGTACACTGCGTACCGCGTACCATGGGTCCGCCCGAGTACCGCACCGTCGACCTGCCGCGCATCAACTACGCGTACAACGGCGCCAAGTACCGGTATGCGTACATGGTGCGTTTCGTCGGCGCCGCCGGCAACTCGGAACGGGTGAGTGGTGCGCGGAGGAGGAACGGGCGCTATGTGAAGTGGCGCAGGGTGATGGAGGGTAGCTTACATGGCTCATGGAGGGAATATCGAGGAGTTGGTGAGGTTGAGAAGGTCGAGGGTCACGTTTTCAGGACAGATCATCTCGTCATTTCCGGTGTTTCTCTTCTTCTGACCCTCCTCTGAGTTCTGACCCCTCCCCTGTCGTTTGTTCCCCACAGCTAGTGAAGCTGGACCTTGAGACGAGCACCAACTCCACCTGGTGTGACCCCGAGTGGTCCCCCTCTGAACCCGTGTTCGTCGCTCGGCCCGGAGACGGTGCGGAGGATGCCGGGGTCCTACTAGCGTCCCTCCTACACGTCACAGATCCGCGCCGCACCGCGCTGCTGGTGTTAGATGCCGCTACCATGACGGAGCTGGCCCGAGCAGAGGTCGCCACTGACGCCACGATCGCCAAAGATTTCCACGGATTGTTTGCCGCTACTGGAGATGCCGTGCATGGCTTCTAACGCGCAGAGGTGGGAGTTTGATTCTGTGTTATTTACTCTGGTGTGGTATCGCTGTGTCCGAAAAATGTGTTATGTTGTAGCGTAATGAAATGTGTCTAAAAAAATATGCTTGCTGTCAATTCGGAGCTGTTCCTCATCACTTAACTCAGGAGATGCTTGATCCTTAAGTGAAAATGCATGATGCACCTAAGTGCAGCTGAAGTATATTTCTATACTATTCAACTCCATTTGTATCGATGTTTTCACTTCTTAGTTATTATGTTATTTGCTATACCTGTGCTATCCACAATATATCAGAATATGAATTCGTTGGCAAAACGGTGACCAGGCGCAGTGAAATGGCACTGGGTTCCGATATCGACTCGATCTTAGACACACTACTGAGGTTGACTTTATGAAATTAAGTTACACCTGAATATCTTATTGGTTCAGGTCATACTACAAACACATTTCAAACAGGTTGATAACAGCTTAACCCGCGCCGGGCCGGGGGGGGGCGTTTAGACGTCCCCCCCCCCTTCAGGTTTTTCCAGGATATCGGGAAAACGGCGGCGCGTAGGCCGCCAAATGTTCCGTACCTGTTCATTGATCCTTTTCCCCAGCTTTCTCATTTTTTTACTTCAGGTCATGTCAGGTCAGGTCACCAGGCCGGGTTATGTGACCCCACCTCCAAAAAAAAGCTTTGCGCGGGTCCTACCAAAGCCAGAGTTTTTTAGTGGATTCGGTTTCTTACTTACAGGATTTTCATGAGAGCATTACTACTATAGTTTGTGTATCTCGGGTGTTTGTTATATTCGCGTGACCTAAGGTCAGGTCTCTTTTCTTGAACTCTCCATTATTAAGTCAATGGGAAATATTCAAATGCTTTCCAATTCTTAGGATACGCATTGAATCAGCCCAATTCCTTCCTTTATCATTATTATAGCCATTCTTGAGATCGAGGTGCAGTCTTTGTTCTAGTATCCCTACAGGGTCAGCGAGGTTCATCGACGGTCACCAACACTTTTTTGTCCAATAACTCTTCGATAAAATTAAGATAGTAAGTGAATACCAGCACCAATTGTGTTTATTCTCGTCAAGACGCGTTCTCCCAATATGCCACATGACCTTATGGGTCACCACTTGACTTGACCTGAGGTCAAATTTTATGTTGACCGAACCTTGGTAAACCATATACATGATTCGAAGCGCCTTGACGAGACAAAACACGATGGTGTCATAATTATTTTCCCTATTTCTCTTAAAGGATCATTAAGACCTTTTGTCCACTTTATTGGAGTGGCAATGCAGTTGTGGTACCACTGAGGCTAAGTTATATGTGCAGAATTATTTCATAAAGCTTGAAAATTGTCTCTTAAGTTACCAAAATCACGTTCAAACTTCGTAAAGCGTTCCACGCAAATAAGTCTTCCTTGGGTTGGAGCCGTTAGAAATAAGACACGTAAACCCGTGCCCTTTCTTCCGTTATCTCCTGCAATGATTATGGGTCCCAAATAGCGGGAAAAGGCAAAATTTTTAGCTCATAACTAGTTGTTAACATTACTTCAGTTCATGCAAAATCAGAGTATAATGTCATTTCTTAATGACTCGGGGCATCCACGTATCATTCCAATAATAGTTGACTCCAAACGCCCGATCCAAGGTTGTAGGGATGACCACCGCCCGACCATTCTAAGCCTCAAAATAACAATTAAAGGTATGCAGACATAAATTCGTTTGGCACCGTCGATGGGAAAGCAGGTTTGAAGATGAATGATTAGAAAAACATTTGTATTATTAGGGCGATATGATTCGGCTGATGACCGGTATGCATCGTGCTGCTTTCCACATCTGGATCGACGTCCCTGGGGTCTGTTGATAATTTAGTAAGCCGTGCTTGGGAAATATTTCGACCGATTGCAGCGCACATGATCGGCAAATGCCACCAACTTTGTTTGTCACTGTGTGTTTTACACCACGTGTTTACATTGTGGCGTTGCTTGTATTCAGAGCGCATATATGCCTTCGTTGTCTTCTTTTGCATTTGACTAGAATTGCTAGTGCTGATATAATTCTGATTGTAATTAATAAAAACAAAAGCTTATCAAATAGCTTTATTAATATACAAAAATTCGTGAAAAGTGGAGATTAATACGTTCGATAAAATATTGTTGCATCGCTCCATCCTCTAGAAAATTATTAGGAGACTTTCGAAAAAGGTCTTATGATTCCCTTTAAGTAAACAGTTATTCAGTGAAAGCATTTTTGGCAAAAAAACAGCCCTTTTGACTTTCGATGACCTCTGGAGCCCGAAACTTTTGGACCTGAGATGAAATTTGAGGACCTGGGTGCGATGCCAAAAATTTAATAGCTATCTATTGATTTAAAAACGTTTGTCTTCCTAGCTATGCATAGTTTCCGAGAATAAATTGGTTGTGGTTATTTGGAGCTAATGTTCCTAAATCATGAAAAATCTGACCTTTTGATGACTCTGGTGACCCAAACATTGGCCTGATAAAAAATTTTTGACCCAAATAGTTTCGAAATCGCTTTTGACGACCTCTCGAATGGTTGTTTTTTTGTTAGGTTGTAGCCGTCCCATAGGAGCCAAGTTAGAAGTGGGGGCGTCGAAACGCCGCCCCCCCCCCCCCCCCCCCGGCCCGAGAAGGTGGCACCGGCCCGGGCGCAGGGTAACAACAGCGCGACAGCCAAATAACAGCTTAGAGAAGGGAGTAGTAACACTATTTACTTTACAGGAGATAATATGCCAGCTCCACGGCCATAAGCATATATCTGAGGTCATGGTAAATTTAGCAATTTACTAATAGTAATGATCGAGGTACACCAGTTTTGTGTTTTGCATTGACACAAACGTTTAAGCGACACAGTATGTCATTTCAAACACTGCTCATCAGCAGGGCTGCATACACATTTTTCTTAGCGAAGTATATGATAAAACATAATTTAATTGGAAGCGGCGGAGGCCCACACAGCAACGACGAGACGACCTTCCCATTCTGTACACTTTGAGCGAATGCCTCGAAAAGCGATCTGGATCGTGCATTCTTGGCAACACCGGGCCCACCACATGCGTGCTTCTGTAATACATTACGTCGCATACACTAGTCACTACATAGCTGTTTGAACAGCAACTGTTAATAATTCGCATTAACACATTCTCATAAGCACATTTAAATTACACTAAGCAAACCCGCTCATTTAGCTGGTCTGATCATAATAACGAAGCCTTGCTTCAAAGCCCTGAGCGAAAATTCCTGAATTCCTCATTACCCTTCGATGCTATAATGAATGCAACAAGCCGTTTGACATAGAACACTGACCTGTATTTTACTATCAAGTTTACCAAACCTTCGAGGAAATGCTCTGTCTTTGACATCACTCCAGAGTCCGTCGAAGGCCTAAGAAAGCGAACAGAAGTGCAGACTTATATCCTATGGAAAATCTCAATGTCAAAATAAATTAAAAACAGTAATCGCTGTTAGCCACACCATTTGGACTTCAATGCACGGCTTGATACACAATTATTTCGCCAATCACCGAACATGTTAGGTCTGCGAACACGACTCGACAGACACAGGGGGTAATACGGAATCCTTCAGCCCTGAGCCATTCGTTATTTTACCAGCACAAAATTGTTCCGTATTTTGGCAGCTATCACTAATTCACTCATCCGAATTCAGCGAACTTGCAGGCGGCTCTATCAGATCTGGTGTTCGTCCCTCAACAAGCCGGCCCTATCAGATCTGTGTCGTCCCTCACAGCCGGCCCTATCAATCTGTGTTCGTACCTCACAGCCGCCTATCAGATCTGTGTCGTCCCTCACAGGCCGGCCCTATCAGATCTGTGTCGTCCCTCACAGCCGGCCCTATCAGATCTGTGTCGTCCCTCACAGCCGCCCTATCAGATCTGTGTCGTCCCTCACAGCCGGCCCTATCAGATCTGTGTCGTCCCTCACAGCCGTCCCTTATCAGATCTGTGTCGTCCCTCACAGGCCGCGCCCTATCCAGAATCTGTGTCGCCCCTCACAGGCCGCCCTATCAGATCTGTTGCGTCCCTCACAGCCGGCCCTTATAGATCTTGTGTCGTCCCTCACAGCCGCCCTTAAAATTTTTCAAAAGAATTTTTCTGGGTTTGTCTCCCGTCCCTCACAGCGGCCTATCAGATCTGTGTCGTTCCCTCACAGCCGCCCTATCAGATCTGTGTCGTCCCTCACAGCCGGCCCTATCAGATCTGTGTCGTCCCTCACAGCCGGCTCTATCAGATCTGTGTCGTCCCTCACAGCCGGCCCTATCAGCAGCACCTCTGTGGTCAGAGCAGGTCACGACAGAAGCAGAACCGCCTCTCGTTCCACTGTGTCAGCAGACAGTCACTCTGTCCTCTGTACAGATTCAGACGGGACACCTCCTGCACTATGAGTCCCGCCAGTTCCGCCTCTAACGCCTCTGACGCCTCTCTACGCCCCTCATCGGCCTCCTTCGCCCCTTCCTCGGCTGACTTCGCCAACCGCGCGGCAGAGCTCGCCCGCTCTTCGGCCGTCTTCGGCCAGTTCTCGACTGCCTCTCCTCGCCTCTCCTCCAGCTCCCCGGGCGACTTGGTCTGCTCTGCCGCGTTGGTCTCCATCTGCTCCGCCCTGACGGTGGCCTCGAACTCTCCTGCGCCCGGCTCGGTGACAAACCTCACCACGTACTCCTCGAACGGCGTGATCTCGATCGTCATGTCGTGCACCCGACCGCCGCGCTGCGAGCGAGAGTGGTACGCCGCCGTCACCCGCGACAGCTCCAGCTCCGCACACTCCACCTGCAGATCCCTCAGGAGGACCGTGTTGATGTGACGCACCGCGGCGGCAGCTGCGCGGCCGATGACGGCGTCATCGAGCGGCAGTGGCCGCCGCACCCGGCACACACACCAGTGCGTCGGGATGCCGGCGTCATCACAGGACCTCTCCTGCGGCACCGGCTGGAAGAGGCTGACTCCCGGGTGTCGGAAGACGGGCAGGTCGGCCTCCTTGGCGCCGGCGTGTCGCAGGAGGTCCCGCAGCGTGGCGTGGACGTCAAAGAACGTGGTCAGCCGGCGGGAGTTGGCTCGCAGACCGGCCACGCGGTCCGGGTATCGCGCTGCGTACCACGGAGGCAGGATGGCGTAGAAGAACGGCAGCCGCGACTCGTAGCCGCCCAGCTCATAGCGCATGATCGGGCCGAAGCGCATGCCGTGGTCGCTGAAGAGTAGCATCACGGACGTGTTGTGACGCGGCGAGTCGCGGTACCAGCGCAGGAACTGCTCCAGTCGGCCCTGCATCGCGCCCACGTACGGCAGCGGGCCCTCGTGGCTGAGCGCGCTGCTGAAGAGGAGAGCGAACTGCGGAGCTGATGTCGTCTGTGTGCTCATCAGGTCCTGTAGCCACTGTAGCTGGAGATCCAGCTGCGCCCGCTGGTTGACGCAGAGCGTCTGTAGGCTGCGCACGAACCGCGAGTCCTCGATGGCGCGGTAGAACGGCCTCATGTAGTAGTCGGTGGGTGTGATGAAGAAGCCCTTCTTCAGGTAGTTGAACGCCGCCACCTCCGGCGTGTCTTCGTTGAACATAGTCACGTAGCCGAGCCGGGAGAAGTCCTTCCACACGAAGGGCAGGTCATCGAACGGTTGCTGGCGCAGGGACTTTATCTCGTCAATCTTGATGCCGGCTAGAAAGGCGAGCATGTTCGGGAAGGTATTGACGCCTACCTTCGTCAGTCCCTCCATGGGGATGGCGTCGAAGTCGCTGGCCAGAAGCGCCTCGATGTCAGGCATAAATCTCTTGAACTGAAGCCTGGAGACCGAGTCAATGCCGATCAGATAGACGTTCAGTTTTTCACTCCCATTCTCGCTCACCTCTGACGTCGAGGTAACGTTGGCCTTCGGCACCACGAAAGCGCGGAAGTCCTCGTAAATGACGGCGTCACTGCGCTCGCAGGAGCACTTCACCTGGATGAACTCATCGTTCACCTCTAACACATCCTCCTCACCGAAGCAGACTTTCTCATCACCAAACCTATAGTGATCATCCGAACTTCCCTCGTCTTTCCTTGTCACACTCCTGTAGCAGCAGCGGATGCCGCAGCTGTCTGAATCCTCCACAGACAACCTCAGCAAGCGACCCTCCTGCGTGAGCCTCACCGGGAAGTCCTGCCGACAGCCGCTGAATCGTTTACCGTCTCTGACCAGCGCCTCCACGCTGGCGTCCCAGTGGTGGTAGTCGGGCAGACTGCAGGCGGTCGAGTTGACCAGCAGGCCGGTCACCGTCGGCAGTCTGTGGACGTGGGCCTCCAGGTCATCTCGGCTAGCCACCCACGCCAGTAGTCGTGGGTGACCTCTACCGATGAACCACCACGTGCTGCAGATAGTCGCAGAGATGAGCAGAAGGAGAACGGTGAGCGGTACAGGCGGACGACTCGTACTGCGCCCTCTTGACATTTTGCTGATGGCACCGTTCTTTGTCATCTTCGCCCTTTGACCGGGAACGACGATGTATGCTCGGCATACAGTGACGGCTTTCGATGGCGCGGTCACATTTCTTCAGTGGCACTAGAAGTAGCGGTGGACACTGGAACGAAATTCAAAACCACATGTCAACTTATGCATTCATCAACGGGATTAACATTTGACGGCGCATTACCTACTACATGCGAATAAGGTCTGCAAAACATTCTAACAATGTAACATTTATACATTATACAATACATGCTTATCAGAGACTTTAAAGATATTTTTCGCGTTCTGTAAAATACAACCCTCGTGCGTAACACAATGCCCTCCTACTTTTGGGGCATTCCACGACAGATCGACCAAAACAAAAATCCAATTTCACACCACCACTTTTTTATTTTGATCAAATTTTGTCTATAGGGTTCTCTTGTGCCCTGAAGTCGATGGTGACATTGCCAGACCCTTAAGATCAACGGTTCTCGAGATATAGCCTCGGGCATTTCTGCGAGGTCACGCTGCATGGTAATCTTTGGAGGCCTGTAGCTCCAAAACCACTGATCATAATTTATAATATAGGCAAATCTTCGTGACTGCAATGAACTGATCAACGTTTTGGTTATTTCCGATTTATAATATTTTGATTTTGTATGACGTCATATTTGTTGTGCATTTACTCCTTGCCCATACAAATTTCAATTTGGGGGTTTCTTATAAAATATTTTATTTTTGTATCGAGATATGGGAAAACAAAAAAGGTATTATTTCTATAAATATGATATTTTATTTTTTGAATAATTATGTTTTGTATTACTAATATTAAACTATATTAATAACAAAACAAAAAACAAATATCAAAGATAGAATAAAATTGAATGAAGGTTGTTTTGTTCAGCTCGCCAAGTTATACTTTAAGAACAATTTGAAACGAAAAAAGTGACAATCCAATTCATTACGGATATTTTTTTTACATTTAAGAGCGGAATAACTCAAAAGCTTGCAATGGATTTAAAAATCGAAAACAGATTTGGATTTCTCGTCTTATTCTCCATCTTAGAGGTATTATTTGATTTTGTCTTGTGCTTACCTTAGAATTACGTTTTTTTTTGCTATTTCTGGTATCAACAGAAAAATAAAATAAACAAAAATGTAAACTATTGAAATTGTATTTTTGTCTCCATTTTTCTAACAAAAGTTCGACTATTTCACCTGCCACGGAGCCAAAAATTTTATCAGGGGGTGGGGAGGACACGTCGGGAAAAAATATGCACCTCAACCATATGCTGCTGACCGAGGGGGGGGAGGGTCGGATCCACTGGCGCATCCAGCAGTCGGTTTGGGTGGAGGGCAATTTTTTAAATAAAAAAGTATCCCATGTCTTCTCCTCGGATTTGGGCCAGTCGCCTTATTTCGGTATATTTTTTAATATCAAACATAACAAACAAAACGCGATACTCCGTAGCATATATGCTACGGAATATACACATATGATTAGTAATAACAAAATTATCTCATACCAACTCACAGGGGCATCGCCTATAATTTTGCAGTGGGCTGAAATGACGAAAAATGCACCTTTGCATCATTTTAATAAATATTTACATGTTATAGTTAGCTTTTTACGGGTTTGCCTGATAAAACCCAGAAATATAGGCGGTGGGCCTTGTAGAGGATAATAAGCTAAAGGTGGCACGCATTCAATTCAGCGCTACGACGAACTGAAGACGATGACCAGTGGCGGATCTACGGTTGGGCAAAATGGGCAATGCTCCCCCCCTAAAAAACGTCCGGCCAAAAAATGACACATTTAATAACTTCATGATATAGAAGGAAATCTAAGCATCTTTAAAAAAGGAAAGTTTACTTAATTTAGGTACCAATGCATAAGCAAGCGAAATCCGATAAGTTTTCAGAATTGTATGACACTTTTTTTAATTCCCCCCAACTCCCTTTCTGGATCCGCAGCAGCTACCGCAGCTGACGATGACTTTGTTATGATGATGGCCATTGGCCACTCATATGACGCCACGAAGCGGCGTGAAATGGTTAATTTTAGGTCGTGGAAAACGAAATTGTAATATAAAAAACAAGACCGTGAGTGGAACCAAGCCTCAGGTAACCTCTTTTCCTGGTTGCACATCTCGGTATGATAACCAAATAAAAAGCTTCCGGGTGCCTACTTACGAAGTCCGCGTCATTGCGTTCGCGTCCTTTTTCGGAACTCGGTAGACCAAACATGTTATCCGCCTAAAAGTTAATATTTATGAGGAGAGTGGGCCCTGGGTCCAGCCTAAGGGAGTCTCTGCCAGACACTTAAAGGGAGTGTGCCTACTCACGTTGGTCATGTGGAGTTGNAGCGCGCTGGGCCTTCTTTGCCGCCGTCACGAGGCGCCGCCGCAGCGCGTACCGACGCGTTGTCACGCCCGCTGTCACCTCCGCTGTCACCGCTCCAGGGTCGCCGAGCGGCCAGGACGGACAGCTGATCCGCAAACCACGGAGCACCAGAACCCAGCCGGGCCTCAATCGGAAGCTCACGCTGGTCCCAACCAGAGCTCCAGCCGTTTCCCCATCGGAGCCAAGCGCCCTCTATTCCCCCGCAGCTCAGCCTTTCACAGTCGGTGACAGCAGCACCGTTGCCCGGTCTCCTGGGTCACTCCCGTCCGGGCCTGGTGCCGGTCGCGGCCCACGCCGGCTGGTTTTTATAGGTACGGTGCGTCATGTTGATCGGCGCGACCAGCTGACACACAGTGCACAATGGGGCGGACATCCCGACACGACAGCGGCCCGGCACATCATAACTGGCCCGCCGTCTGCCCTCCGTCGTCGGCTCCCAGGACAGCCAGCACTCTCCGCTCCAGACGACCATTCTCCTGAGGACCACACTCCGGAGGATCTTCCGCTCCAGAGGACCTCGGCTCCAGAAGACTCCGGAGGACACCGCTTCAGAGGACCTCGCTCCATTGTATGTACAGCCCTGATCGCTCGGAGCTGAGGATGTACAGCTCCCCGCTGGCTGGGTGCCGGGGCTGCTGGGAGTGCTGGGACTGCTGTATGTGCTGTGGGTGCTGGGTACGCTCACCAGTCCTCTAAGTCTGACTGACCGATTTCGATTTATTTACGTCGCACGATCCGCTATTGTGTTGCCGTAAATTTCGCTCAAACACACCCTGCGCCGCTTCGTTTTCGAGATATTCACGAAAAACATGTGTGGGGGGAAGGGGCACAAAAGTGCCCCCTCCAGTGCGCGTGTTAAGCTATTACCCACTTCTCACGCATTTCCGCCCGATTAAAAAATGAGTTTTAGTTTTGTGAGAAGTCTTATACTTATCGGCCTTGCCATTCGATTCAGACATACCCACAGCGGCACCACAGTGGCACCACAGCGGCACCACAGCGGCACCACAGCGGCACCACAGCGGCATCACATCGGCATCACAGCGGCACCACTGCGGCACCACAGCGGCACCACTGCGGCACCACAGCGGCATCACAGCGGCACCACAGCGGCACCACAGCAGGGTCGTTCACCCTGTCAGTGTGGTAACTGAGGCGGCGGCGCTCCCCGCTCGCTAACTGCCGCGATGACGGATCGCTGCCGCGAGCGAGCACTCCCCGCCGAGTCGTAGGCATATATGGCCTGGCTATGGCTATGTTCGCGGGTTATGTCTGCAGATTCCCTCTCAGACGCGTTCTGTGGAGATAGTGGAGCGGTTGGTGGGGTGGGGGTGGGAGTAGGGGGAGGGGGCTAAGCGAAATGTCAGTTTACCTCCGGCCTCTCACTGGCTACCGCACTGCACCCACGTATTGAGTCATAGCGTGACGCCTGCGGCAATCTTCATGGTGGATATCACATGGGAAGATAACAACCACTGACTGCAAGGCCTTTGTGTATGCATGCACATTGCACAATGGGAAGTTTTGCAAATCACGGAGCAGACAGAAGACTGAAAGGAGAAGAGTACCAACACATGTGTGACGATGACGATCTGCAAATAACACAGAATTGCAAGCAGTCAAAATAAACATTCGTAGCAGCATTGTTACAGCAGCAGCCAGCAGCAGCAGTGCAGTGCTTCATACTGCCGAACGTAATTGATATGCCCTGCCCTGCATGTTTAAGCATGACATTATAGTACCTACTGACGGGCCATTTATTTTTGTAATTATTAATTATAATTTTACTATTTATTTCAAACTAGCATATGATACGAATTTAAAAGCATGGGGTGTCGGTTTCCGATGAGTCTGGGTATGGCCGCTGGCCCCAGGCCCTACCAATATGTAACATTTTAACATTAGGCCTAAAGCGTTGCATGGTAATAATTACATAAAATCTGGTATATTAAAGTTAACATGGCCCTACCAATCAATAACCATTTGCAGAAACTGACGCTTCTTAACGAGATAATAAAAGGTGTCCTGTGGAGTCTGCCCTAACGCCAATATTCATACAATACGCACGTCACGAAATGGCTAATATATTTTGCGCGAAATGTTAATAAACATCAAAATTTATAAGCATATGGCAGCAAAAAAAAACATAAAGTGAAAAATCGGCTATTAGCTGACGAATACCAACAACACAAGTATAACTATGGTGCAAATTCGAGCTATAGATCAGCAGCAATGTTAATCATCCAAGAAACAAATCAGCGAAAAACCCATACTGAAAGTCCGTAGTCCCTTAGAGAATTGGCTGTAATCTCTTTCTTCTTTAGAAACAAAAGCAGTGAACATAACTTGCGGCTTGCCTGTAATGGAACACAAACATGCACTTCCATTAATGCTGAAAAAGTTGTCAGGTTTGTCAGGAACTTTGCCGGCAAATGGTTGTATTCGTCGCTGTCGGCATAAATTGAGCAACTCGGCGGCATATGAGCCGTTTTTCGGAAGCGGCTGTACCGTATGGGGCAAACTGCTGTTGTAACAAGTTGTCCTGACAGTTATATCCGGGTCATTACCTTAATAACATACAACGATGCATATGATAGCCATCATGCGTGACCTTAGTTACAACTTCCTGTTGTTGTTGTTGTTTTTTTTTCTGAGGGCATTTGCGACAATGACAAAAGAATTTTAGTTTAAATACTGACTCAGCCACAATCAAACTCATTAAAATTGCTAAGGTGCCGAGGTCTCTACTTGTGCTCTCTCCAGTACCTTTACTCACACTCATGACAACGCGCTGTACGCGAAGAGAACAATGGGCGCCTCACTTTTTGATTTTGCTCTGGTGTACGTGGTATGTCTTTCCTTGATAACGGCTCAGTACCAATTGAGAATGAACAGCCGCCGAGGGTACATTGATCAAATTGGCACAAAATCTATTCACGATATGGACAAAAATATATTAAATTACTACAAGGCTATTCTAAAAAATCAATGTATCACCGCCCCTTCCCTTTTCACTTTTAATGTTGTTTTCTACGCCCCTGATGAGTTTTTAACGAGGAAGGTATCAGTGAACACCGGCACACCACCTTGTTTGTCACCAGACTCACCAACGCTCACGATCAACTTTCTGCCAGCATAATTTTGAAGGGTGACATTACCGAACTGAGGACAACTTACTCAGCCGATATTAACCAGGCCGATATTAACCTTCACGAAGACAACACAACTGAAAGGCTTATATCTGTTAAGACGCGCAATTCCAGTCAAATATTGTTTGCTAATGCTAGATGGATATGTATTGTACAAGGACTGGTGCGTCTTATCCATTTAGGGCTCTCTCCCTCTCTCTTTCCTATGTGACCTTCCTCTCATACCCTGCTAAAACCAGACTTGATGGAACCCAACAAGGTAAGAATAGAATAGCGTATTCTGCGTCAGCGGAAAGAAAGGAGTAGCACTTGTACTGACTTCAAGCAGCTTGGCCTTTGGAGTTCGGGATGTACCACTTGTAATGCATTTTGATCCGAATCAGCGTCTGAGCAGCGTCGGATCAGCAGCGGGATCATTGCCGGAGCGCGCCCTTCGCCCGGTCCACCGGCGCGTGTCCCACATCACACCGCCCACTGCTGCTAGTTAGAAAACCCGCCGCACTCGCCGACGTCCATTAGCCGGCCGCAGACAGCCGTCCGTCAAACTCAGAGTGGCTGGCGGTGTCGCGGCGCGCGGATCGTTCCCGCAACATCGCGCGAGAAAGGCGGCCGGCCTGAGTAAGTTAGCGGCGCGGCTCCCTCCGATTGGGGAGCCGGCGCGGTGGCGGCGATGCTGCGCCGAGTGTTTGGAGTGCGAGATAGGGATGTCTCCAGCGGCACCGGCCACTCAGTAGCGTTCGAGAACGCTGACTTTCTATTTGGCTGCTGATGTGGCGGATTCAGCTGCGCGGATGGACGGGTGGTTGGTGGGGTAACGCTGCGCGGATGGACGGGTGGTCGCTGGCCGCCGCTCCAGCTGTGAGTGGCCGGTCGGGTGCCGCCGGGTGACGCAACCTGCGCCGAGCGTGACGAGACACCGGCCGACGGCGCACCAGTTTATTGAGCAGTTCAAATGCGATGTGGGCCGCCGATAGGGTGACGTGCCACCGAGGCGGCACCGCGCGCTGAAGGTCGCTGTCACAGCCTCCGACGCCAGGGGGCAGCACCAGGTCACTGTCGTCAGCGGTCTCCGTCCGGAGTACCTGCTCAGCCGCGGCTCCTCCCAGGGGGCAGCACCAGGTCACTGTCGTCAGCGATCTCCGTCTGGAGCACCTGCTCAGCCGCGGCTCCCCCAGGGGGCAGCACCAGGTCACTGTCGTCAGCGATCTCCGTCTGGAGCACCTGCTCAGCCGCGGCTCCCCCCAGGGGGCAGCACCAGGTCACTGTCGTCAGCGGTCTCCGTCCGGAGCACCTGCTCAGCCGCCCCCCCCCCGAGCCGCGCCGCCAGCGTGACCCAGTGATGTCATCTACAGAATCACCGGCTTTGTGCCGATCCCGGATGTTTCAACAACGATGACATGCCGGTTTACATTGCAACCTTTCCATATTCGTGAAAGGTGATGAGTGTCCCGATTCATTTTTCATCAGCAACCTGCTGTGAGCTCTTGCCATACTGATCTGGCGTATGAGACAGTCAGCACGGCACGACTGCCAGAGCATGCCGGCCTTAACATTCGGGACCTCGTCTCTAACTGTTGGCCGGCGGCGCCGCTCCGGACCTCTGACAGCTGCGGACCTCTGCCACAGCTGCAGACGGCAGGCCGCGCCGCGCCGGACCGGTCCAGCACGGTACACGGGGTATACCCCGGACCAGCACGGACGGCACCCAGTACGTCACGGCGTACCCCGGCCGCCCCGGCCGCGTCACCACAGCCGCGTCATCGTTGTGTAACGCCCTCGGACACCTGAATTACGCGGGGAGCATCGGCACAGCACGCCGAGAGGGAGAAACTGACCGGTGGCGGGTTTATGCAAGGCCGAAATGTGGCGTTTCGTCAACAGAATCGGCCTGTTAATTCCGGGAAAGGGTCAGTACCACCTGTTGGCAGCAGAGTACCGTCTGTCGCAACTGGCACCGACAGTCACGGAGAGCTGTAAGATCCAGCGCCCATACTGTGACTGCCACCCGACCGGCCGCTAAACAGCATTCAGCAACAGACGTATGGCAGGCATCGCGTGCCAGAAAATCCCAACGGCTCAAAGGCGCGACTTACAAATTCGATAGCACATAGCGGGGACAAGAAAAAGTTTAGTACTCAAGGGTTGACCGATAACGAGCAGACTACCTACACCCGGTCGCTTAATTAAGTTGTAACGGTGACAGTCGGATATGACGGGTCAGTCATAAATCATCAGCGACACAAGGCTCCCTACACTCTGAATCTACCGACAAAAATGGAGATAAGTTGACAACAAATCTGGGCTTGATCGATTTACCTGAGTGATAAATTTTGACAACCAGCATGCATGCCAGAAGCAAACATCGATTGTCTGTTCTTAAGTGGCTATAATGCCCTTTTAACAATATTGCATTTGTTTTTCATTTCCTCGAACCAAAGGAAATGATCTCGCCCATTACAGCGGCTGATACATTGTAAGGAGCTCGAGCAGCTGGTATACCGGAGTACAACGTTCAGTTGGACATATAGCCACTTTCGTCTGACCTATGGTTTACGGTTACATTTTCTACTTTGTCTATCTTCCCTGACCTATCTGTTAAAAAGAGCACGGTATCAAAAGCAACAAAACGTGAAGCGCTTCCTAAAAGTAGCGCAAACGAACCCGTGGCGTTTCGCCCCTAATAAAGCTAGAGCTTCGATTAAACAACGAGCGTGTTGCTTGTGATGAGCTGAAGTCACCGGTTTTGATTTGTATTATACTTGGGGGGGGGGGGCTCCCAATGATTTCACATTTTAACATTAGGCCTATGGCGTTGCATGGTAATAATGAAATTATAATCTTTTAAGTTAGCATTTGGTCCTTCAATCATTTTCAGAAAATAACGCCCTTGGCTGAAGCCATTGATATCTAAATTTAAGGTTTGTCAATAACCTAGATGTCATCCAAATCGTGCATGTGTAGAAATATAACTATAATTGAGCTAGAAACAGTTCAAGGCTCAAGTTACTTGCAGCCTTTTCTTCTGCAAGTAACTTGAGCCGTTAATATGTTGACCCGTTAATCCATTGATTGACCTGACGACTCGTCATCCCTGTTGAGCTGTCGACCCTTTAAAACCACATTTGTTTTTATGTAACAAAGTCAAAAGGAATAAGGCCATTGGCGACCCCTTGAAAGTGAAGCACCCTGTTTCAGTATTTCTGAGCATAAGGCATGCGTGTTTTCGCTCAGCTCCTTCGTAGGGCCAAACTGAAGCAGCTTGTAGAACCAATCAATAGCCTGTATCTCCTGGCCTATTTGATGGACAGATCATTTCTGAGTCCACACGCACTGAGCGCCAGCTGTAAAAACACCCTGGTCGTCCGGCGCCGACCTGGCCTGGCCGGCTGCGTTACGGGTCAGAGACGGATTAACCCGAGCCCCGCTGGGGTATCCAGCCGAACGCGCCCCGCTGGGGGGGGGGCAGAATCTGCACCCCTCCTTATCTTCTGAACCAATGACTGTAGCGAGACGCGCAATAGGCGGCAATCGAAAGGTCTCAATTGATACGCATCCCTAAGCATACGTGAATAAGGTTTTCGAAATTAAGGTCACATGTCAGGTCAAGGTCAGGTGAAAAGGTCAAAACTAGTGATATGATTAGTTTTTGGACCATAATTTTCTATACCAAAGGCCTTAGATTGTATACTATTTGAGCACAAATGTGCTCTCAAAGGCATAATTAACATCCTATGTTAAGCAAAAGTGAAGTTGTAAGCAAAGGTCAAGATCGGGTCACAAGAGTTCACTGTTGGGAAGAGGTCTACGAAACCCATGCGACACATGTCTTATGGGTGTTTTTACGCATATAATTCGATATTAGGAAAATTTGTTTCAACCTGACTCCACACAAGGTCAAAGTCGGGTCATTTAAGGTCAATTTGTGAAATTTAATAATCAAAATAAGCAACACATGTTTATAGACCAGTTTTGAGTCTCAGAATACAGCTGTGGATTTTATTTGTCCATATCGTGGTCAATACAAGTTAAAAAAGTAATGTCCAAAAATTACGTCATGAGTTACTTATACTTGGGGAGCCATAAGTCAGTCAAAAATAAAGATATTGCATGAAAAAGTGGTTCAGGTATCTTCCTTTCTTAGTTTTCTCCTATTTATATATATTTCGTTCTTTAATATCTTTAAAAAAAGGTTTCTGTGATAGTTTTTCTAAGAAATATGTATTTTTTATATTTTTAGGGGTCAAAAACACAAAATATGAAAATCTGAGACAGTCATGTTAAAGATAATTATATTTCGTTCCTTTTGTGGCTAGTCGTTTGTTATTTCCTTTGAAACTCCATTTTCTACCGTTTTTGAAACATTTATCGTTCTTTCCACCAAAAATGGCATGACATGACGTCACTAAAACGCTCTTATCTTCCCAAAACACCTGATTGGATTTCATCAAAAAGTTTAAGCAGAGTAGAAATGCTGTAGCATAAGGTACTGCAAGTGTCACATTGGTTCCTGTCATAGTTTTTGAGTTATTGAGAAAATCCTAGAGGGGGCAGATTTTGACCCCCTCACTCAGCTGGGCGCGGGTTAACTATCTCATTTAGATGTCGGTGTGCAGACTATCCTATTTCACGATATGCTTTTCGTTAAATTCATTCATTCAGAAACTTAGCTCATGACTATCTTTGATGTCTTGACGACTACAGAGCTGTAGTAGACTCTTCGGCCAACCCTTAGCCTCGGAGCCTAGACCCTAAGCCTAGACTCTTCGGCCGACCCTAAGCCTCGGACGAGGACCGCACATTGCGCCTCCGGCAACCGAGATAACCCGCCGGCGCGGCGGGCGGAGGCTGACTACCGCCTTACTCCGTTGGGGAGGATTATAAATAATATAGGAACCCAAAAGAATGTCGAAAACGCTCATTGGCCCTGCCCTAGAGTTCTTCTGCGAATCCAAGCAACTGAAGCCAGGGTAATGCTGTACAACCATCCAGCATTACCACGGAACCAACAGTATGGCTGAATTCACGTGCGAATGAAAGCATAGTGTGCCATAAACTTCACTATTGCCGCAAGTTGCAAAACAACTGGGAACTGGCCATGCTCGCTGAACAAAACATTGCAATATAACCTGAATGTCCACAATACCGGGTGCAAGGTTGGCGAACCTTATAAGTGCAGGTATAAGACAAACTATAATTTGGTCATAGCAGCAAAACAAGCTCGGCTATCCTCTAGAATGATCCGTGTCTAAGGCTACCTTCGCACGCCTAAGTAGCGCCCAAATAAATGGTCATAAACATCAGTTGCGTTGGTGATGGCTGAATTATTGTTGTTAACGGGGTGTCCGGCATTATCTATAACGTCCAGCATTACCCCGTCCTTTACATTTGTTATCGTATTTTACCGACCATAACGGACTTTAATGGACTTATATGGATGTATAAGCAAACAGATTTAGCATTTGCCAATAACTCTTACGAATATTCGGATTGTTGACATTCATGGGCCAATAAATCGCTTATTTCCTTGTTTATGAGGTAAGACAACCGAAAGTAAGAGCAAAAGGCAACAGCTATGCATTGGATAGGATCGGTTGGAAGAACGTTGGGATCGGCACTGCGTCCGATTTAGCATTTAACGGAAACAGAGCAGATGAGAAAGAACGAGTATGACAATCACTTGTTCTCCTTGGTCGAACAGCGGGAACAAGGCCGCTGTGCAACCCCGTGAGGTATTCAAGGGAAATACTTCGCTTCATTGAGCGTAACGGGAAGAATACAATGCTGCTTTCCATTCGGCAACGAATTCGAAGCCGCCGCCACTGCATTGCCGTGTGCTAGTGAAGGGAATCGGCTGATGAAAGCCAGGGAAGGTGGTGAGCCAGGAAATGGCCGATGAAAGCCAGGGAAGGTGGTGAGGGAATCGGCTGATGAAAGCCAGGGAAGGTGGTGAGGGAAGCCGCATGCACCAATGAAACTGCAGGGTAAACGTGTCGACCCACTCACTTATTGAATTAATACATACGAGAAAACTCGTCCAAACATAGTTACTTAGCTTACTACCAAACTCAAATTAATTTCAGGAAGAATAACCCAATATACCAATGCAAAGCTCTGTTGACATATTTTTCGCTCTTGCCATTTAACGACAGTTTCAGGTGACATGTTTGCTGTTCATTTCATCTCTGAAGCGTCTTCAAGCTCGAGACGATTGCCGGAACATAGTTTCTGACAGCAAATGCTTCTGCAAAGTCGGACTAAAACTCCACTGTTGTTTTGTATTTCCTCGTAGCCTGTTTCCGGATTTTCTTCCTGATGTCATTCCACAGTACCTACCTATAACATCACGATACAGTGTCCCCGGTCTGAAGAAGCATGACAGCCTCTCAGCTGTCATTCACATCGTTTCGCTTTCGTTGACCGGAGAGCGCCTCGCAGTGCGACTCTGAATGAGTCTCGTGGCACCACTCTCGCTCTCAGTCTCGGTGTGGCTGCCCGCCGTACCTCCACCGGCCGTCCGTCGGACCCCTGGTGGCCGGTGGCCGACCTACCTGTCTCTGAAAGGAGCGGCGGCCGGAGCACTGTTGACCTCCACTGTCTCACAACGCCACAGACGGACTGACACAGGTCACCGGACACGCTCACTTTAAAGCATGACCGAGGCGTGACGTCACGGCGGTGGGGCTCGGCCCAGCGGCCTCCGGGCGCTGAAGCCGGAGATGGGCCGTACTGCCCCGGCGGGCCCCGGTCTGAAGGAGGCACTGCTGCGACGGTCCCCGGTCTGAAGGAGGCACTGCCCCGGCGGTCCCCGGTCTGAAGGAGGCACTGCTGCGACGGTCCCTGGTCTGAAGAAGGGACTGCTGCGACGGTCCCTGGTCTGAAGGAGGCACTGCTGCGACGGTCCCTGGTCTGAAGAAGGGACTGCTGCGACGGTCCCTGGTCTGAAGAAGGGACTGCTGTGACGGTCCCCGGTCTGTAGGAGAGGCTTCAGTGGCGGTCTCTGGTCTGTAGGAGGGGCTTCAGTGGCGGTCTCTGGTCTGTAGGAGGGTCTTCAGTGGCGGTCTCTGGTCTGTAGGAGGGACTGCTGGGGCGGTCCCCGGTCTGTAAGATGTGGGAGGTGCCGTGCTGCTGTAGCGCCTTCTATAGATCGTAGATCGCTGCTGTAGTACCTCTTACAGGGAGAGCTGTGTAAGATAGCTCGTGAAGTGTTTGTGTCTCCACAAAATATTCGCAGACTGTATGACCAATGCGTAAAAATACCACTGAAGCCGAGTTACTTTCGGCTATGCAAATGCATGGTTATTCTACTTGTAGCACGATGCCAAAGGTATCGGGCGATTCTTGGCATATAACTCCCCAACCACAGGGGGCACTTGTTTGGACAGCCAGCCGGGCAGAAAGATGACAGCCCGTCAGATGACAGCTCGTCAGATGACAGCTGGTAAGATGACAGCTGGTCAGATGACAGCTGGTCAGATGACAGCTGGTCAGATGACAGCTGGTCAGATGCCAGCTGGTCAGATGACAGCTGGTCAGATGACAGCTTGTCAGATAGCAGCTCGTTAGATGACAGTTGGCCAGATGACAGATCGTCAGATGACAGCTGGTCAGATGGCAGCTCGTCAGAATACAGCTCGTCAGATGACAGCCCGTCAGAGGACAGCTCGTCAGATGACAGCTCGTCAGATGACAGCTCGTCAGATGACAGCTGGTCAGATGACAGCTCGTCAGATGATAGGTCGTCAGATGGCAACTTGCGTCTCATTTATCTCATCAACTCACTGCATCCAAAACTGTACATTTTGAAGACACGGCAAATTTTGTCCGGTTTTATTTTTATGTGCCCTATATCGGCTAAACGCTGAGCCCAATCCAATCCATTCGGCGACGGTTAGGAGTTCACAATGTCATTCCAGCAGCGTTCTGGCGCCGCGTCCGAAAATGTGTCGCCTTTGGAACAGTTTCCATTAGAGAAAGCTTTTTATCAAATATCACACAATGAGAACCGACTTTTATGGTTATCTATCACATTTTGGTGCTCTGGTTAATTTCACATCATAGTGGTGCTATGCATTTCAGATGAGCATCGATTACGACGCGGGTCTGTGATAAAAACTGAGACGACGGCGCTGAAAGGATCGTGGCATGTAATTTGTCAATGTGCTCGGTTCGATGACGTGCCCATATAGTTCGGCAAACGGCCGAATGGCAAGTCACTTATCGACTGCCACTAGCGGATCCAGGGGAGGGGGCAACCAGACCATCCCCCAAAGCCTTTAAGGGGCAATACGTATTTTGCCCCCTCCCAAAACGTTAACAATTTATCGTAAAATTACCTTTTCAGCTCAGTCAAAATCGCCCACATTGAAAAACTCACAATTTCACACCGCTTCGTGGCATGACACGAGTTTTGCTATTGTTTATATCAATTTGGAAAATGGGAAAATTATTTCCATTAAGTGTCTAGCAGAAGCTTTCCCTGGCGGTAAGCCCCAGGGCCCACTCTCTTCATTTAATATTCACTTTTAGACGGACTACATGCTTAGCTAGTCTGCCGAGCTCCGGCAACCGCAAGGACGGTTGTTTGTTACAGTTCGGTACATCTGTACACAATTATTATTATAGTATGTTTTACTGAGCACTGACTACCAACAGCCATCGCGATTTACTATCCGAGGCTAATGTAATTATAGGGAAAGCTACCTTCACTTCAATATGTTTTATCATGCCGAGATGTGCAACCGGGACCTGAGGCCTGGCTCCAGCCTCCACAAAACGGTGTGGTTTCAATATTAAATTTGCGTTTTCCACGATCTAAGATTTAACTTTTCACGCCGCTTCGCGGCGTCACATCTGTGGCCATCGTTATAACGAAGCTATCATCGTCGTCTTCAATTCGTCGTAAAGCTGAATTGAATGAATGTGATTTTTAGCTTATTATCCTCTACAAACCGCCCATATTACTAGGTTTTATCAGGCAAACCCGTACAAATTTCGCGCTGCTTGGCAGCGCTAAATAACAAGTACCTACCTACTTAAAAATGCAAATCCACATCACAAATGCTGTAAAGGCTTAAATACACGTATACAAAATGGGAGTACAATTTTTCGCCATTTGAGTCGACTCCCAGTCAAAAATTAACAGCGACCCCCCTGATTGTGCCAATCAAAACAAACTATATAGGTAGCAATTGGTGGATCCAGATGAGACATTTAGGGCCATACAGGTCCTGAAACCATGATTTGCCCCCTAAAAAGACGGCCAGATCTACAGCTGCTGACGGGTTGACGATGCGCTCTACCCCCTCCCCGGTCAACAACAGCTTTTGGCTGATGGCTGACGGTTCGCTACCCCCTCCTCCCCGCTCAACATTTTTTTTAAAAAAGAAATACGCCACTGTATTTGCCCCTCCCCCAAAAAATCACGGCTAGATCCGCCGCCAGTGTCGACTGCTGCACTGATCTGGTACGCGTTACAGCGGCGTGCCATTAATTTTCTCCATTCGGGAACTGCTTGGGGACAATACTAGGCTGGTAGAGTCCCGGTTCGGAGTCACCTTCGCCAGCTGCGGACGTCCGGCTTGGCCCAACTTCTCTGACCACTGCATGTCCAGCTCCAGTGTCCCAGTGACTGTCCCAGTGACTGTCCCAGTGACTGTCCCAGTGACTGTCTCAGTGACTGTCCCAGTGACTGCAGGGGCGGGGCGGCGGCGGCAGAGCCGCAGTACAGGTGCAGCTCAGCAGACGCCGCCGCCGTACGTCACTGCTTCCGTCTCCGTCTCAGCAGAGAAGCAGCGTCTGCAGCGACCTTGCCAGCTCGCCTGCGCCAGAACGGCCGGCAGTAAAAACAGTGCAGATTAAACTCTGACGTCCGCTCTCCGATCCGAGCCGACACCCACCGTTACCAGCGGCACCGCCCCTCCTCTACTCTCCCTCTCATCTCCATCTTTCACCGCCCTCTCCATCTATCTCTCTCCACCCCTCTCCGTCTCTCTCCACCCCTCTCAGTCTCTCTCCGCTCCTCTCCGTCGCTCTCTCCACCCCTCTCAGTCTCTCTCCGCTCCTCTCCGTCGCTCTCTCCACCCCTCTCAGTCTCTCTCCGCTCCTCTCCGTCTCTCTCCGTCTCTCCGTCTCTATCTGTCTCTCTCCAACCCTGTCAGTCTCTCTCCGCCCCTGTCAGTCTCTCTCCGCTCCTCTCCGTCGCTCTCTCCACCCCTCTCCGTCTATCTCCGTCTCTCTCCGCCCCTCCTCGCACTCTCTACTCCTCTTCGCGGCACGCAGCAGCCGGAGGCGGTGACCGGGGCGGGGAGGAGTCATCCACTCTCAGACGCAGGTCCCGCGAAACGACCAATTACGAATACAGCGCAGCAGTCAATCATGCCCGGGTCAGGGGCAGCTCGGGTCGGCCGCGGGGGTCAACGGCCAGACGCGATTCACGGTACTGTCGACTCGGGGACCTCCTGCCGGCAGGACTGTCTGTGTCTGTCTGCAGATGAGGAAGTCCTGGGCGGAGGAGGGCGGAGGAGGGCGGCCCGCCTCTGCAGCCTCTGCGGCCCCGGGCACAGCGCCGTCTCAGAGGTACCGGTCACTGCACTCCGGACGACAGAGCAGCCCCTGTATCAGCCCGTAATTACGACAGAGCAGCCCCTGTACCAGCCCGTCATTACGACAGAGTCAGTCTTCGTAATGACCGGTGTGACCCTTAGCCGGGCGTCATTTACACAGAGCGAGGAGCAGCCCTGCTTCTGTAGTGTAGGGTTACCGTAGACCAGCGCGTCTCACTTTACTTGTATATCAGATGCAGCAGGCCGCGCTTGTAGGCCGCCCTACTGGCGATCTAGCCTGACTCTTGCCGTAGCAAGACGACGGCCCTGGTTACATGGGGTACTGCACGCTCGCCCCTGTTCGATCTAAATGATGGTGACGATCGGATACATCGGCCCTGCAACTGTCATAAATGACGGCTTGTTACAAGCCGAGGCCCCTGCGTCTCCGTTTAAATGATATCGCCGATACTGGAGGACTGCTCTGTGCCGTACCACTGAAACCTGGTACCGCATGTCCCGACAGAGGTGCATTACCCGTGACTCGTCGTATATGTGTGACCGACTGTCACGGCGCGCTGCGTCCTCTTAGGTATGACGCCCTGGTACATCATGAGGGCCGACAGAGGCAGCCCTCTGTACCAACCCGTCATTACGACAGCGAGCCGTAAGCGCCAATGTGTACGGGCATGTCACAGGGGAGCCGTCATTCATCACGACTCATGGTACGCACCCCCTTGTACCAGCCCGATTCATTTACGACAGAGACAGCCCCGCTGATGTACCAGCCCGTCATTACGAAGATTCTAAAGCCTCGTTACCAGCCCGTTCATTACGACAGCATTGCCAGCCTACTGTACCAGTCCCTGTGTTTCGCGATTCAGATGAAGCAGCGCCGGGGCCTTGTACCAGCCCGTCATTACGACAGAGCAGCCCCTGTACCAGCTCCCAGTCACGATTACGACAGAGGCAGCCCTGTATCCAGCCCGTCATTACAACGAGCAGCCCCTTTGTACCGGCCCGCTCTCTTTCAGAGCGTAAGCACCCTGATGTACCAGCCCATCATTACGACAGAGCAGCCCCTGTACCAACCCGTCATTACGAAGAGCAGCCGCGGCTTGTATCAGCCCGTCATGGTATAAACAAGCAGCTCGGAGCCCTTGCTCGTGTATCCAACCGTCATTTAACGATGCACGAGCGCTGGACAGACGGCCGTGTTTACCAGCCCGTCATTTTCGGACCAGTAGCAGTGTTCGTAATGACGGGCCACGATCTCACACGGGGCTTGCTCACCTCAGTTGTCATTCCAATTCATTTAGCGAACCGAGAGGCTGGCCCCTCCAGGGGCTGCTCTGGTTACCAGTAACACCTTCACTTACGGAACGCGAGAGGTGAGCCCCGTGTATCATAGCCCCAGTCATTAGAGCAGAGCGGAAAACACCCCGCCTTGTCTACCCAGCTCGCTTGTCATGTTAATGACACGACTGGTACAAGAGGCCTAGGCCCCTCCTGTGTAATGACGGGCTGGATACAGGGCTGCTCTGGTCGTTAATACGGGCTGGTACAGGGGCTATCTGTCGTTAATTGTGCCCAGCCAACCGGTCGCATTGTTACATGACAACAGAGCGGAGGCCCCTTTAACCCATGCTGTCCATCATTACGAAGCGAGAGGGTACCATGACGGGCTGGTTATACACTGGGGCAGCCCCTCGGTCTCTTACGTGACACGTAATGCACGGCGCTCGGCTAAGGTGTGTTACCAGTCGCACTGTCCATTGTATGACAGAGCCAGCCCGTGTACCATACCCATGATCATTCAGAGACGAGAGCAGGCCCCTTATCAGTACAGGGGCTCCTCGGAATTTTACGACAGATCAGCCCCGCTGTCGTTAATGTACAGCCGTCATGTACGACAGGAAGCTTGCAGCCCTTACCAGCCCGTCATGACAACATTGAGGCAGCCCCCAGTGTGACAGCCGCGGTCCATTACTCGAGAAGCATGGCCCCTGTACCAGGCCCGTCATTAGCGACGAGCACCCCTGTTAAGCCAGCCCGTCGATTACCACAGTAGCAGCCCTGAACCAGCCCGTCATTACGAACATGAGCAGCCACCGTCTTACGAACAGAGCAGCCCTTGTACAGTCCCGTCATTACGACCATAGGCTTAGCCGCCGTGTACCAGTACCGTCATTACAAATCGAGAGCCGGAGGCGCCTTTCGGCAGCTCCGTCATTAAGGGACAGAGCTAGCCCACATTGTACCCAGCGCCGTCATTACGACAGAGCAGCCCGCTGTACCAGCCGTATTACGACAGAGCAGCCCCTACCAGCCTTCATTACGACAGAGCAGCCCCCTGATGTACCAGCCCGTCGTATGAGCCACAGAGGCAGCCCCTGATCAATCTCAGTGCCGCCGAACGACGGAAGCAGATGCGCGCCGTTCGATGTAGCTCGACAGAGCAGCCCCACTAGACCAGCCGGGGTCAATTCATCGACTAGAGCTCGATGTGCCGGAGTTGTGTGGGACCAGACCGCCGTCGGCTAACGTGGTTGAAGCGGAGCTCAGGGAGGGCTAGCCTCCTGCTCCCGTAAATGTCGGTGACTCGAGAAACCCGATGCATGGTAGTGAGCGAGATCTGAGTCGAGCCCGCGCGAGTGAGCGGTGTGGAGCAGGGGCTGTGACGTCGCGATATGTGGCGCCGTGTCTGTATAATGTAACGGAGCTAGAGCAGCCCTACAGGTGGTACTGCCGCCCCGTTGTATTCGTGAACTCCGAAAGTGAGGCTTGAGAGTGCGTGTGCGCCGTGAATGAAGCGTGGCGATCGTGTGTAGGTGCAATGAGGCCGGCGACAGTGTGACTCCAGTCCCGTTACATGATCGACGTGACGTGCAGCGAAGCGCGCGCCGCCGGTGCGTAATGTACCCAGGGCTCCTTGGTTCCATGTGAGGACGAAGTGCAGTCAGTGTGCCTCAATGACGGGTGTGCCAGGGCCGTGTCCGTCGTGTGTACGTAAAGCCCGTCCCGGATTTACCACAGATGCAGACGGCGCCCTGTGCTATTCAGTCGTCATCGTACATAACATGGACGGGAGCTGCTTAGCCGAATGGATGACTCCTATCGGTACTCAACGGTGGCTGAGTATACAGTGGCGACCCCTGTACCGAGCGCGTCATGAGCTGACAATCAGCCTCTGATCATGCGCTGCGGAATGAGGGACACGGTGGTACTTACTCACTTGAGCCAAGGCGACTCCTGGTACAGCCCCAGTCACATGTGATTGACAGCAGCAGCCCCTGAACCAGGCCCAACGACTGTGGACGAACAGAGCGAGCCCTTGTACCCTGCGGCTCGTATGACGAGCAGATGACAGCGTCGGGTGTGCTTACTAGCCCGTCACGTTACTGACTAAGGCGGCAGGCTACAGCCCGGCCTGTTGAAATAGCGGGGCCCCGTTCATTAACGACAGTATCATGCCGCGCTATATGTACCTAGACGTTGACTTAGCGACAGAGCAGCCCTGTACACCAGGCCGTCATTACGACAGAGCAAGAGCTCCCCGTTACCCAGTCCTCGTCATTGTACGACAGAGCAGCCCCTGTACCAGCCCGTCATTACGACAGATCAGCCCCTGTACCAGCCCGTCATTACGACAGCTCAGCCCCTGTACCAGCCCTCATTACGAACGGGAGCGTCCTGCCCAGCCGTCAGTTACGAAGAGCGAAGGCCTCTACAGTGCTCTCGACTCGGATTAACGGACAGAGCGTAGGCTCCCTTCTAATAGCGCGTGTGATACCACGAGGCCCGTGCATTAGCGACACCAGCTAGCCCGTTAGTGGCGGCCGCGTTTCATTACCACAGATGCGATCCCCTGTACCGCCCTCGGTGGGTAAATTCAGAGCAGTCCTGTACCAGCCAAGGACGTCGATTACACAGTGCGAGGCCGGCCCTTGTATCCACGTGTACAGCCCGTCATTTACAACAGAGCTAGCCCCTGTACCAGCCCGGCATTACGAAGACGTGATCTCCAGTTCCCTGGCGTGTACCAGCCCGTTCATTACGGACAGAGCAGCCCTGTACCAGCCCGTCATTACGACAGAACAGCCCCTGTATCAGCCCGTCATTACAACAGAGCAGCCCCTGTACCAGCCCGTCATTACGACAGATCAGCCGCTGTATCATCCCGTCATTACGACAGAGCAGCCGCTGTACCAGCCCGTCATTACGACAGAGCAGCCCATGTACCAGCCCGTCATTACGATAGAGCAGCCCCTGTACCAGCCCATCATTACAACAGATCAGCCCTGTACCAGCCCTCATTACGAACAGAGCAGCCCCTGTTACCCAGCCCTCATTACAACAGAGCAGCCCCTGTACCAGCCGTCATTACAACAGAGCAGCCCTGTACCAGCCGTCATTACGACAGGAGCCCTGTACCAGCCGTCATTACAACAGAGCAGCCCCTGTATCAGCCCGTCATTACGACAGAGCAAGCCCTGTACAGGCCCGTCATTACGACAGAGCAGCCCCTGTACCAGCCGGTCATTACGGACAAGCGGGCCCTGTACCAGGCCCGTCATTACACAGAGCAGCCCCTGTACCAGCCTGTTATCATTACGACAGAGCACCCCTGACCAGCCCGTATTACGACAGAGCAGCCCCCTGTACCAGCCCATCATTACGACAGAGCCAGCCCTGTACCAGAACCGTCATACGACCAGAGCAGCTCTGTACCAAGCCGTCTTCGACAGAGCAGGCCCTGTACCAGCCCGTCATGTACGACAGAGCAGCCCTGTACCAGCCCGTCGATTATGACAGTGCAGCCCCTGTACCAGCCCATCATTACGACCAGAGCACCCCTGTAGCCAGCCCGTCATGTTACGGACCAGGAGCAGCCCTTGTACCAGCCCTCATTACAACAGAGCAGCCCCTGTAACCAGCCCGTCACTACGACAGAGCAGCCCCTGTACCAGCACGTCATTACGACAGAGCAAGCCCTGTACCAGACCCGTCATTACGAACAGAGCAGCTCCTGTACAGCCGTCATTACGACAGAGCAGCCCCTGTACAGCCCTCATTACGACAAGCAGCCCCTGTACCAGCCCGTTCACTACGACAGAGCAGCCCCTGTACCAGCCCGTCATTCGACAGAGCAGCCCCTGTACAGATCCTCACACGACAGAGCCAGCCCCTTACCGCCCGTAATTACGACAGAGCAGCCCTGTACCAGCCCGTAATACGGACAGAGCAGCCCCTGTTGACCAGCCCGTCATTACGGACAGAGCAGCCCCTGTTACCAGCCCGTAAATTACGGAAGAGGCAGCTCCTGTACCCAGCCCGTCATTACAAGCAAGCAGCCCCCTGTACCAGCCCGTCATTACGACAGAGCAGCCTCTGTACAGCCCGGTCATTACAACAGAGCAGCCCCTGGTACCAGCCCGTCATTACACAAGCAGCTCCTGTACCAACCCGTCCATTACCCACAGATCAGCCCTGTACCACCGTCATTCGACAGATCAAGCCCCTGTACCAGCCGCGTCATTACGACAGAGCAGCCCCCTTGGGTAACCTCGCCACATTATCGACAGCAGCAGCCCCTGTACTCAGCCCATCATTTACGATAGAGCAGGCCCCTGTATCATGCCCGTCATTACGACAGTCAGCCCCTGTACCAGCCCTTCATTACGACAGAGCAAGCCCCTGTAGCCAGGCCGTCCATTAACAACAGAGCAGCCCCTGTACCAGCCCGTCATTACGAAATCAGAAGCGCCGTATCAGCCGTCGCATTACGACAGAGCAGCCCCTGTACCAGCCCATCATTCGACGCAGAGGCAGCCCCTGTTACGCCCGTATTACGACAGGAGCCCCATGTACCAAGCCCGTCGATTACCACAGAGCAGCCCCTGTTACCAGCCCGTCATTTACGACAGAGCAGGGCCCCTGACCAGCCCTATTACGGACAGAGCAGCCTCTGGTACAGCCCGTCCATGACGACAGAGCAGCCCCTGTACAGCCCGTTATTACGACAGAGCAGCCCTGTACCAGCCCGTCATTACGACAGAGCAGCCCCTGTACCAGCCCGTCATTACCACAGAGCAGCCCCTGTACCAGCCCGTCATTACGACAATCAGGCCCCTGTACCAGCCCGTGTATTACGACAGAGCAGCCGTCTTACCACAGCCCGTCGATTACAACAGAGCAGCCCCTGTACCAGCCCGTTCATTACGACAGATCAGCCCCTTCTACCAGCCCGTCAATTTACGACAGGAGCAGCCCCTGTAACCAGCCCGTCATTACGACAGAGCAGCCCTGTACCAGCCCGTCATTACGACAGAGCAGCCCCCGTAACCAGCCCGTCATTACAACAGAAGCCCTGTACCAGGCCCGTCATTACGAACCAGAGCACCCCTGTACCAGCCCGTCATTACGTATGAACACCAGCGTTCGGCCGCTGACTGTCGTCGCCGGTCTGCCACCGTCCGTCCAGGATGGGATGCGGACTGTCCGCCCCGGTCTGCCGCCAGCCGTCCAGGGATGGGATGCGAATCGGCCGCCGACTTGTCGCCGCCGGTCTGCCAGCCAGCCGTCCAGGGATGGGATGCAGACTGCGTCAATGGACGCATGCGTATACAGTGGTGGGCTGGAGTGTGCCACCTGTGGATCGTAGACAGTCGTGGGTGCAGTATCATAGACTCATAGTGTGACGCCACTGATTCAGAGCTCTGACTCATGCATGCCGCTCAGAGACACCGGAAACCAGCGTAGCGGTGCCGGTGCGTGTGGTGCCCCATTCATGCAACTCGCCGCTGCTATCAATTATGTCAGACACCGCTGCGAAGAATACAGGCCACGATGGTGACGATCTAACGGCTCCATTAATCTGCGGCACCGCCACATAGGTATCAAAGAATAGCTGCAGCTCAACTCGAAGCACGCGCCAACCATGGATGTAGACATGGCTTATACATAGATCACGTACAGATCGCCCTGACGAAGTCTGGAGGGTATTCTGCCGGTTTGCGGTTGGCGGTTCGCGGACGGCAGCGGTTTTGTCTATTCGCTTCGAGGCGTTGGACGGCGGCCATAAAGTGTTGGAGAATCGTATTTTTTTTTGCTCTGTAGATGCTTACCTTGGAGACTGTGATAGCGACTATGTGGATCAGTTTAAGGGTTTCTTAAGTTGGGAAGAACTTAAGTTTTTTGGAGTTAAATGTAATGTTTAAATTATGTGGAGGAATTATTAGTAGCCGTCATGTAACTTCTGAATGTGTAGTACACAGCTCAGAAAGAGTTGCACGATTCTTTCATCCTCTTAAATGACAGAAATTGCATATGTGATCGTCCGTAACGCATTAATTTGTTATCCTTTAAGAGGAACTACTGCGATACATGAGACGGAATTGTGAAATATTTGAAAATATGTATTCGTGGTCACTAAACGAATGTCGAACTTAGTTCCTTCGCTTATGCCGTCTACATTACGTTACCACTTGTCGTCTGTTTTATTAATTGTATCTTGTCTCTGACTCTGTTTTGTTTGTAGCGATGATATTATTGTTGAGTATACCGTTCTAAATACTGTCACCTTTCCGTCTGTTAATGTCAATTGGAATGGTATTATTGTGATTTCGATGTTTGGTCTGAATCAATGACCGTTTATATAATATGGTAAACTTTTCAAGATAGTAATGAGTAGCACTAACAGTCATGATTACATTTAATTTATTTTTAGATGCTTTCCATAGTTCGACATGGGCAAGGCTAGCCTATGGGACAAGGGCTGGGCCTGGGCTGGGCCTGGGCTGGGCCTGGGCTGGGCCTGGGCTGGGCCTGGACTGGACCTGGGCTTGGGCCTGGGCCTGGGCCTGGGCTGGGCCTGGGCTTGGGCCTGGGCCTGGGCCTGGGCCTGGGCCTGGGCTGGGCCTGGGCCTGGGCCTGGCTGGGCCTGGGCCTGGGCCTGGACCCTGGACCTGGGTGGGCCTGGGCTGGGCCTGGGCTTGGGCCTGGCTGGGACTAGGGCTGGGCCTGGGCTGGGCCTGGCTGGGCTGGGCTGGCCTGGGCTGGGCCTGGGCTGGGCCTGGGCTGGGCCTGGGCTGGGCCTGGGCTGGGCCTGGGCTGGGCATCAACTTGAAGGAAATCACGTGGCTCTGGACGGGCCTGGGCTGAGCATGTTAAAGTAATGTGCGCGCTGCGCTAGCTAGGTCAGAGCTCTTACAATATTTGGACCAGCAGTTTAAACTTTAATTCCACAGTAAAACACATGGTGAGTGGAATTATTTCACATTTATAGTAAGCACGTAAGTATGCTAGGATATTGATGGCATTCTTTTGAAATAACTATATGCTTAATCTGAATGAGCCGGACCGGGCATGGGCCTCAATATTATGCATTTGACTGGGCCTGGTCTGCGCCTGGGCTTAGTGTTCATGAGCCTGGCCGGGCCTGGTTGGGGTTGGTGGGCCCGTGGTGAACACTGCTGCTCTCTATTGTAAATCCTCTTTCGGAATCTACAATATCAACGAGGAAGCGAATTCCTTTTTTATTCGAACTCTTTACTATACCTACTCTTCATGAACTTCGCGATGTCTGAGAACCATAACTTTTATGTCACCAGTTCGTCGTTATATGTCGGCTTGTACGGACTGGAAAACTCGGCCCATGAATCAAGCACATCTTTCCAGAATGATTTATATATTGAGTTATTTACTGTTATAGGTTAGAACTACAACCGGACGGCAGTAACTTAGAGGGTGACTGGCGAGAGGCAGCAGCAGGGGATGGGGGGACGGGGTGTCATTGTCGAGAGCTGCGGCCAGTGGTGGTGGTAGACTGTGGGTCCCGACCACTGGCGGATCCAGTGGGGGAGGGGGGCATCAGGGGCAAATGCCCTCCACCCGCGGGAATCTGGGGAAATACAAATATGCCCCCGAGCGTTCCCTACACTGAAGGTGAAAAACAACTGGGAAAGTTAACAACTTTTCGGGGAAAGATAAAAATGCATCGTAAAAATAGCCTTTGCAGCAGTCAAAATCCTGCTATCCACAGTAAAAACAGCAAACATTTCGCGACGCTGCCCGGCATAACACAAGTTTTGCAATTGCTTATACATACTGGGAAAAGGGATAAATTAATTCCATTAAGTATCTGCCAGAGGCTCTCCTTGACGGTAATTCCTGGCCCCAGGTCCACTCCCTTAATAAAATATAAACTTTCAAGTACGCTACATGTTAATCTATCTAGTCTGCCGAGTTCCGAAAAAGGCTACGCGAACATAAGGACGCGGACATCGGCACCCGAAAGCTGCTCCAGCGGTGCCCAACTTGCTGGACCGGAGAGCTAATAGTGGGGACCAGACCAGGACCATCTTCCGAAGTCATCTCCCACCAGGCTCCTCCAAATCCGCAGGGAACCTTGATATGCGGAAAAGTCATTATGCCTCAGTCTTGCTGCTTGCAAACCATTTTCACTATTACCAGTTGATTGTTACAGTTTGGTAAATAGGTATGTATAGATACAGTTATTATTGTGATGTATATTATTGAGTGCTGGCTGCCACCAGTCATCGTTATTTACTATCCACGTATATTACAAACTACCTTCATTTCATTTTTTCGTCATACCGAGCTGTATGCACAATCAGGAAAAGGGTTACCTGATGCTTGACTCCAATTATAAGATGGTTCTTTATGAAAATGCCGTTTTCCACTTATAACCTAAAATTCAGATTTTCACGTTGCTTCGCGGCGTCACATCGATGGTCGTCGCCATAACAAAGCCATCGTCATCGTCTTCGGTTCGTCGTAACGCTGAATTGAATTAATAACATTTTTAGTGTCTTATCCTCTACAAAGCCCACCGCCTATATTTATGGGTTTTATCATGCAAACCCGAAACAAGTTTGCGCGCGGTGCTTTATAACTAAATACCTACCATAACATGGAAATACACATATAAAAAGGCTGCAGAGGCTTAAATACACGCATACAAAATGGGGTAATTTTTTTGTCCTTTCAGCCGACCTCCCACTTAAGAATTATCGGTGACGCCCCCGCGAGTTGGTATAAGATAAGCGTTATCATTCATTCTTGTCCCAGGTCTATGCAATGTGCAATAATGACTTCGGCGTCATCCTGGACATCGCTGCCGGCTGCATTGACTCTGAACGTGTACGCAGCCCGAGTGGACTGGTAGACAGTATCAGGCTGGTACTGTCCGGACCTCAGTGCCAAGCGACAAGACGCTTGCTGAGGCTACTTACCTCAGCGTAGCTTTTTCCAGGAAGGCTAGGCAACCACCCAGCTCCGTCCAAGCAGACGGATGAGGACTGCGGCCAGTAAAAACCCACTGCTGGTGCCCTGTTTATACTGTTTGTGTTATACTTGTATGTGTACTTGTCACTTTGTGATGCCTAATAAATATTGATTGATTGATTGATTGCTTATATGTGTAGGTATATGCTACGGAATATATATATTTTTTTCTCTCTCACAAAAAGTGATTTTTCATTTATTTATTGATTTCTGCATTCTTATTTTTCTAAAGATATGTGTTATCCCGAAAAACACAATTTCCCCAAAATTGTGCATTCTTCAAGCTCGGATTCCAAAATAAGGTGACCGGTCGAAATATGAAGACAAAATTGGGATACCTTTTTGAAGAAAAAAAAACACCCCACGGATAAAGTCTTGATCCGCCAGTGGTCCCGACAAGGTCACACGGACCGCGCAGAGTGTGACGACACACTTCCGATGCTTCTATACATAGCACATTGTCCTTGATTGTCCCAGTGTAGTCAAAATAAGCGTAACAGGCAATAGCGCCTCCATTTATGAAAGTTGGGAGAAAGGAAAACATATGCATTTCGAAGTAGATTCTTCCCATGCAAAGCCTATAGCCGCAACGCTTAAATATCAAATGCTGAGGAACTTGTCCCCCGTTGCCCGCTTTCTACGCTAATGATAACAGACGAGTACATATATTTAGCTAATTCGTGCTTCGTGCAATGTTAATAGAAGATGACATTTTGTGTGCAGCTATGTCCTTTAATACGGTGTTTGGAAACATTTTGTCCGTTGAGCTTCTCTTAACCCTTCGCCCCTCACGGAGCTTTTCTCACCTTCGCCCTACGCGGAGGGTCCTAAAACGACCAGCCGTTAACTTCCAAACCAAGCAACACGAGCCGCAACGCGGTAAAACCTGCATGTTTCCCGTCAATGTGCGAAATCTAACGGTATCCAGATTTTTAGTTTCAGGTCAACGGGTGACCTTCCAGGTCAAGTGAATGACCTCGACTCGACCACGTCAAAAATAACATAACGATTTTGCTCTGTCAGAAAACCTCAAAATTAGAAATTAATAAACGTAAATAAAAATATCATATTTCTTGACCAGTTTTGTCTCATTTTTTTATTATCTGTTCAAAAAAGTAAAGAAAAGTTAATTTTAAAAATGACGTCACAAGATTCTTACACTTCGGGAGCCATCACTCAGTCAAAATAAGAGATATTGCTTTGCAATTTGGTTCGAGTATTAACCATCCCCTGTTCTCTTACATATTTTCCTTTTTAACAACTTTGCAAATTTTGATTGTGTGACGATTTTTCAAAAACAAAATTAAGTTTTTTGGTATTTTTTTTTAATCTGAGGCTGCCATTTAAATGCAAATGCCATTTTATATTTTTGCTGTTTTATGTTTCAAATTGCTGAAAACACTATTTTCTACGACTTTTTCCCAACATTTATCGTTTTTCCACCAGCATGACGTCACTAAAATGGTATTATTTCCTAGAATACTTCACCAATTCCAATAACATTTCGCCAGCATGCGTATAATTGTTGTAAACTCAGCCACTTAAAAATTTAGCAAGATCGGCCGCATGTGTAGAAAGTTATGCAAGAAAAACCCCTGGGAGGGGTCGTGTTAGGTCGTGTAGGGCGAGGGTTAAAATCCCCTCTTTTGTAATTGATCCAGGAGTCAGCACTGCATGTTTTTTAACACCGCATGTTTTTTATATCTGCTCGACACTTTTAAGGATTTATCCGACTGATGGTCCGTCGTGCTGTGTGCAGAAACATTCATATCTGCTGCTCATGTGTCACTTTCAGTCAACATATACCTGACACCGATCTCGTATAACGGGAGCTTGGCTGCAGCCGCGTGTTTCCCCGCGTGTTTCCCCGCGTGTGGGACGTGTGACTGGGCGCCGGATGGCAGAGACGGCAGGCGGCCGGTGTCGACTCTTTGACCACGTGTTCCGCAGTCAGTCTCCGGGACGGACTCATATCACATGCACATACGTAACATCATGGGCTATTCCGGCGCACGTCAGCGATCAGCATCCACTTCCAGCCCAGTTGCGCCAGCATTGCTTACTGTCCACCGAGGGCGGACGGCCGGGCCGCCCCGAACGGGCCTACATGTGAAGGTCGGCCGAGCGTGTCTGTCACTCCGGACAGGTCACCAGGGTGACAGCACTGTAGTGGTACGGGAGAAGGGGCGCCAGCCGACTGAATCACAGCCGTCTGACCGGAGACCGGTCGGCATCCTCTCCTCCCGAGCGGCCTTGACCTAGTTGTACGCGTCATGTGGGGAAACCGTACCGGCCTCGCCCGTACCCCGGATTTCCGTGGCCGACGTCATCACTGCCGTGCAGACGGCGCCGGGTGGCGACATCCCACCGCCACTGGCGCTCTGTCGGTCACGACTCCGTCCATCAGCTCCCTGTCTCCGGACTGACAGCGGGCCTGGCTCGTCCGGCAGAGAGAGCCACAGGCGAGCCACGGTCGAGCCAACGGGTCGAGACCTACCCACGAGGCGAGAACCAAAACGGCGAGCCATTCCATGCACCCAGCGAGCCACTGTGCGCGGCAGCTTGTGCATACAAGCCCGACCAAACCACGGTGAGCCAGCCGCCATGGGAGTAGCCGGCAACACAGGCAGTGAGCCCACGGCCCGAGACCAATAAAAGCCGAAGTCCAGCTTCCGCTCGATGCTTCAACCCGAAAACAGCGGAAATTGAGAGCCATGGTAGAGCCATGGCAGAAGCCATGTGAGAGCCACGGCCGAGCCACGGGAGAGCCACGGGAGAGCCATGAGAGAGCCATGTGAGAGCCACGGCCGAGCCACGTGAGAGCCACGGCCGAGCCATAGCCGAGCCATGTCCAAGCCACAGCCAAGCCACGACCGAGCTACGGGAGAGACACGACAGAGCCATAGGCATAGGGCAAGCAATGTTCATTGTTGATGCGTGGGTCACTCGAGCGAGAGAGACGAGGGGCCCGGAGCCGACCGGCTGAGTAAGAAGCATATATCTACAGTGGAATGTGGAATGTGATGTGGAAGGGTGCATGTCGAACGACGCTGTGGAATCGATATCCAATCAGAGATTTGACGATTGCCGCTCGGCTTCGGGACAATAAAAACACATGTACTACGGCATTCAGGAACACGACTTGCAGGAAGGCATGCGCCCTTTGACTATGACAAAACAATGTCTACACATACAGCAGTCCGCACGAGGCGCACATACGCAATGGCTGGCTGTGGAGTAATTTGGTGAAAAACACAGGAAATAATTCCGGTGGTGTTGCGTCGCTGACTTTTTGTGGTTACACGGTAGGTACATTACGAGAGGCGATGTTACGCGTGGATGTGTGCTATGTCAAGTCTAAGAGAAACAGACATTTCTCAAGCATTTTGCTCATATCAGGCTCAGAGCTATATATGTTATTGCAAATGGCTAAGGCTTCGAAACAGTTTTATAACTACAAATGTAGCTAAAGGTCGACGGATTTTGTCGCAAACCGATGCCTAAAAATTAAATTGCATTACATTTATGCTCACTGGCGGATCCAGCCTCCCAGTATGGTGAGGGAAGACTAATTTCGCTTGGGGCCTTCGGGTCCTTGACCCTGGGGGTGGGGGAGGGTCAATTCGTGAAGAAATCACATGTTATTTAGTGTAAATTGAAAAATAGTTTTTACAACTTACCTTTACCCTGTTTCTCGATTTCTCGCTGTGTTTAATGCACTCAAATACCTACAAGATGAGCGCCGGTACGCTATTCTCACAATTACGACACATGGCAGCTTCTTCGCGCCAAATCCCCCTAATGGCTTGTAATTTTTTGTACTATTAACTGCGAAAACTTGCTTTATTATGGAGGAAAATTCTTACTCGGCATGATCAATATATGTTATCAATAAATAGGGGAGTGGGGGGAAGGTCCCTGCCACCCCCTGGATCCACCATTGTTAATGCTACGTAAATTTTGCTTATTTAATTGCATAAAGTTAGGTATTATGTAAAAATTATCATGTTCACAGTAGCATGTATCAGCCGCTAGTGGCGTTCCTGGTACGATGCAATGCTTACAGGATAACGACACAATTATAGCTCAGCCAGTGGAAAGTCGACCTTGACCCGCCCGAAGATTGCAGTTGCACGTCATCGGTGCGCGGCAGAGCATGACGCGACACCTGTGTCTGCCGCGGTGACGGATCGGTGGCGCGTCACCTGTGCCATGATGTCAGCTCGGTGACGCGTCACTGCCGCGGTGTTAACGGGGCCACCGCGACATTTCTATTTCCTCAGAAGCATCTGTCAAGATGAAAGTCAGGTCATATCAGGTCATGTCAGGTCAAGGCAGAGCACAGATGGATGACCTCCATGTGACCCAAAGCTATCATATTATATTGATTTTACTCATTCCGAAAGTAAAAGAACCTAAAAACTTTGCACAATCCAGTGCCCATCGCAATGTACCTACCCACTGTAGTTCAAGCTGATACGTAAAATTTATTTGATCTTGGCTACTCAACCGTATTTGGAAATACCAAGCATATATCCGGTCACTTCTTCCCCCGGTCTGATGTTCTGGGTGCGCCTCTGCCCCAGTCTCCTCCCCGGTCTGATGTTCTGGGTGCGCCTCTGTCCCAGTCTCCTACCCATTCTGATGTTCTGGGTGTGCCTCTGTCCCAGTCTCCTACCCGGTCTGATGTGCTGGGTGCGCCTCTGTCCAAGTCTCCTCCCGGGTCTGATGTTCTGGGTGCGCCTCTGTCCCAGTCTTCTCCCCGGTCTGACGTGCTGGATGCGCCTCTCCTCCAGTCTCCTACCCGGTCTGATGTTCTGGGTGCGCCTCTGTCCCAGTCTCCTACCCGGTCTGATGTTCTGGGTGTGCCTCTGTCCCAGTCTCCTACCCGGTCTAATGTTCTGGGAGTGCCTCTGTCCCAGTCTCCTCCCCTGTCTAACGTGCTGGGTGCGCCCCTGTCCCAGTCTCCTCCCCGGTCTAACGTGCTGGGTGCGCCTATGCCCTCACTACTGCAGTCTCCTCACATGACACTGGTGACAGCTGACACGGCCACTCTCTGATTGGCCTCAGGGGGCCAGGCCGGCGTCAGAAGACGACTCCAGGAGCTCTCTAAGCTCTCCCACGGGGTCCATAGATGGGGACAGGAGAGAGTCGAGGGCTGCGGTGACGTCGGTGTTTGAGGAGGCCGACGACCGGCCATGCCCCGCGGCACTTTATAGCCACGCCTGGCGCGTTAGGCTATTCGTTGACATATGAATGTGCTATCCGTCTGTATGTCTGTCAGCCCATTAAACATTTGGCTAGTATTCATAAAAAACGAAAGTGGGTATCAAAATTGTATTTAGACAGTGCAAAATGTGTACAATTATATATAGTAGCCGTTTTCACAATGGATTATTTTGCGCAAAATGTTTAAAAATTTTTACAATGTTTTAAAGTGTTTTAGTAGCCATTTTCACGATGGAATAATTTGCAATAAATGTTTTAACCCTCGCCCTACGGTCCCGTAGGGCGAGGGTTAAAACTTTTTTTATCGCAAATTAGTCCATCGTGAAAACGAATACTATTAAAACACTTAAAAACATTTTAAAATGTTTTAAAACATTTCGCGCAAAATAATCCATCGTGAAAACGGCTTATAGTGACTGCATACCGAATTTATAATTTCTCAATTTGGACTTGCAAATGAACCTTCAACTGACAAAAAAATAGCTGCATCATTTGATGTGTATCACATTGATTTGAAAGACCATATGTAAAGTAAAGAAGACCATATGTAAACATTTACCGTCATGATCATCATCATCAACAAACAATATTATTTCAATCTTACGACCAACAAGGTCAAGAGAACGTTATAGGTATGCGATTATCGCCGAAACGCAAAACGTCAGTTAAAGGGACACTGCCACCTTAACACTCGCACTGGAGGGGGTTCGCACTTTTGTGTCCCCCCCACATGTTTTTCGTGAATATCTAAAAAAAAGCGGCGCAGGGCGGTAGTGTTTGTGCGACATTTACGGCAACACAATAGCAGATCCTTTGACGTAAAACAAAATCGAAATCGGTCGGTAAATTTTTAAGTTATATGGATTTGAATTCCAAAATGGCGGCCAGAATCGAGGTCG